>VMDO01028553.1:0-23784 GCA_007922755.1 Pedetes capensis
GGGATGGCCCGGGGCGGGGTCCCTTCTCTTGCGGGGATCGGGGATCGCGGGGATCGCCGTGTGCAGGCGGATGTGAGGAGCATGGCAATGGGCGGGCGGGGGCCGGCCGGGTTGTTACTACCGCAGAGCGCGCGCGCGGGGAGCGAGCGCGGGAGGCGGCGGGAGGAGCGCAGAGCCGCAGCGCCCGGCCGGCCCGGAGTGGGGCGAGGGGAGCGGACTGCGGGGCCCTGGCCGGCCCTCCATCCGAGCGGACCGTCCCGGGTAAGGAGGAGCCCGGTGGGGCGCAGGGCAGCCAGAGCGAAGCCACGCCCCGACCACCAGCGGGGAGCCCCCATTCCCCACCCAGCGGGCCGGACGCGGGTGGGCGGGCGGGCGGGCAAGTGGATGTGGGTCGCCCATGGGACGCGCTGACTTTCCCGGCCTGGCGCTCACCGCGGCATCAACTAAGTGCAGAGCAGGACGGAGCCCAGGGTGGGAGACCCGGCTCTGGAAATCCACTTGCGTGGGAACCGCCGATCTCTGGGGGTTGTCCTGAATTACCTCCCGAACCCTTCGCCCCGTTTCTCTTCGCGGGGAGTCCGGGAGGGCCGAGGGGAGGAAGTAAGGGAGGCGGCAGTGCCTCGGGAACTAGCTTGGGGAAACTGAGGCACTGCTTGCTGGGAAGCCGGGGGAATGGGCGTGGAGGAGGCGGAGGAAGTGGGTGCGTGGAGAGAAGCGGGTCCCAGGCCGCCGCAGCGAGGAGGAGCAGAGGGATCCTGCCCAGGCGGAGCTTTGGAGCCCCCTGGCGCCCAGTGCAGCGCCCAGTGCAGCGCCCCGGGGGCACCGGCGTGCGAGGAGCTCACTGTCCTCCGAGCCCCTCGCCTGCCCCCCTCTCCTGCCACAGCGGGGTGGGCCCGGGATCCGCAGTCACGTTCGCTGCCCCTTCCCCTCCGCAGAACTTTTCCATACCCCAGCCAGCCCCGTGGCTGTGTGCATTGGAGAAGGTGGGAGCCCATGGGTCCTAAGGAGCTCGGAGCTTGGAGAGGCCCCAGTGGGGAAGGGGCAGCTGGGTAGCAGACCGAGTGTCCTGCTCAGTTCGCTGTGTGACCTTGGACAAGCTGCTGCACCTCTCCCATTCTGAGCATGATGGAGGCCCGTGGCGCACCAGGCAGGATTGGGAACGATTTGGGGGAGGGCGCTCTGGAGACCTCGCTCGCTCGCCTCCTGTGCCTGTGAATTCACCGCCTTGGATCCCTGGCGTCTCTGCAGAGAGCTCAGCGCACACTTCTGAGGTGGAGCCGCGAACCCAGCGCCCTGGGAGAGTTAGACAGCTGCCATTCTGACCTGTCCTGTGACCTTGGGCACCTCATTACCCCAGTGGGCCTCAGTGTCTGCATCTGGAAAATGGGAGGTTGGAGTTTATGGCATGTCGGGTCTCACAGCCCCAACACCTGCTGGTACAGCATGCAGGTGAGGCTGACTGAAGGCCTGGGCTGGCAGCAAGGTGGGTGGACCTGCGCCTTGGGGAGCAGGGTGAGGTCTGTGGATTTGTGGCTCGATCCTCCCCAGGGTCCAATGCTTCCCTGAAGAGTGGGAGCAGCCTCTGGAGACTCTAGCTCCACGACTCTCCCAATAGGCAGCCTACTGATCCAGCATCCCTCCCCACTCTTGGAATCTCCTGCTAGATGGGGAGGCAGGCAGCTTTCCAGCACCTTCCCTGCAGAAAGGGCCCCATTGACAGGTAGGAAACACAGGTTAAGGGGGCTGCCAAGGGCTCCCAAGGTCAAGCTGTCTGCTCCCCCTCCTCCATGCAGCGCTATGTGCACCTTAGACAAGGCTGGGCCAGGGGATGCATCTCTGGTTAGAAAGACCTCCACCGTGACAGCCCGAAGCCTCCTTTTGTGCAGTCTGTGGCCCTGGCCACCTAACTCCTTCTCTGGGTGAACTCTGCTTGCAGTCTTCCATTGAGGTGACTCTATCGCCTCTCCTGGGGCCTCAGGTGCTGAAGGAAGGGTCCTGGGGTAAGGCAGGAGGGTTGAATTCAGCATACAGGCTCTGCCTCTGATTCGTGTGACCTTGAGTAACCTTGGGCAAGCCCCTCCTTGCTTAATGACCTAGTTCCTAGTACTAGACACCCTCAGTCCAACCTGGGCATCTAGAGTGCTGAACTAGGTCATTTCCCAGGACCCTGTCCACCCTGCAGACCTGTAGCTGACTCTCTGGCCTGGTGCCTGAGTGGCAGGAGAGGGGCTTGGAGGGAGCAGGTGGTCTCTGGAATACCCAGTGCTCTGCCCTCGCCACTTCTGTCCCCAGAGTGGGGACAGCTGGAAAAAAATGCATACGTTATCCGAGAGGCTCATCTTGGAAGCTCTGCATAGTCCAGGAGAAAGACATCAGGAGCCCCGGGCTCCGCCGCTTTACAGCTCTGTGACCTTGAGCGAGTGCCTTTGTAGCTTTGAGCTTTGGTACCTTACTGTCAAAACCCAGTGGTGGGGCTTTAAGGCTGTTAATGAAGATCAAACAAGAGACCCATGTACAATGCCTAGTGCAGTACTGAGCCCTCCAGTGCCGTGAGTGGTGGCTGTCGTTAACAGTGACAGAAAAAGCCATTAGCAAGCAGGTAGCAGGGTGGAGGGAGCAGTGGCCTTCGGGAGCAGGGCTGGATAGGTGGACCTGCCCACGCGTCCAGAGCTTCCCTGCAGAGTGGGAGCAGCAGCGATGCCTCTGTCTGTCCCCGTCCTGACCACGACGTCATTCTATAGAAGGAACTTTGTAGGAAAGAAAGGGGGGGGCTTGGCTTCTTTATGATTTCACACCTCTGGTCCTTTCTGTGGTCATGGCAAAATGGCCTTTACTCCATCCCCTGAGCCGTCCAGGAGCCAACTGTGGTCAGGAGAGGGAAGGGCCCGGACGTCTTTGGAGCTGGTGGCCAGAAGCCCATCCACCCAGGCTGGGGCGGAGGACTGCCCCTTGGTTCCATCCTGGGCCTCGGCCTGGGGAGAGACGATGACAACTCCTTCTCAGTCAGTGCTGACACATCCAGGTCCCCGTCTTGGCTTTCTCCTTAATAGCTGTGTGAACTTAGGCAAAGTCCTTACCCTCTCCGAGCCTCCATTATCTCATCTGTGAAGTGGGGTTACCAGCCCCTGCCTTACGAAGGTCGCCCGGGGGTGATTTACAGAATGCTCCTGTAACAGGTGGAGTTCCTGGAATGACATGGAGGGGTGCACAAGGTTCGGTGTGAGGTCAGAGGACAGAGGTCACCGTCCTGCACCATCAGCATGCACAGGCTCCAAGGCAACGCCCCCCTTTCCCAAGTCCCCCCTATACACAGTGCACTCCCAGAGGAGGCATGCGCACCCCGATCCTGGCACAGGGCCTGCAGGGGTGAAGCTCAGCCACAGAAGGCTGCGGGTGGAGCTCGAGGCTGCCGTAGAACTGTGACCTGCGGAGGCTAAGGCAGGAGAGGGAGCACAAGCCGGAGCCGAGACCCCCTTCCACTCTAGGTTACCCAGGAGGAGAGGTGGGAAGGGAGGGCTCGGAGGAAGGGCTGAAGGAGCCGGGCATCACCGCCCACAGTGGGTGCTGGGTGAGGGAACCTCAGAGTGAGGCACCAGCACAGGCCTAGCATTGTCTTATCCAGTCCTGATTCCGATCATGGGGAAATGGAGGCTCAGAGAGGGGCTGTGCCTTGCCCAGTATCACACAGCATGTTAGGACCTGCAGCAGAGCCAAGCTGGCACTTGTGAACCCTCAGTCTTGGGCTCCCTCTGCCCTCCCTGTTAAGCACCAATCGGTTATTCTCCATCTCTTCTAGAATGGCCTGCAGCCGTAGCTCTGTGGCATCCAATCCCATCAGATCTCGGAAGCTAAGCAGGGTCAGGCCTGGTTAGTCCTTGGATGGGAGACTGCCTGGGAACACCAGGTGCTGTAGGCTTGGGAGACGGACTCGGCAACCTACTCCCGAAAAATAATCCGCCATTGAAAACCCTATGAACAGCAGAGAAGCACTGACAATAGTGTTTCGCCTGTTGTACAGAGGGTCGCTGTGAGTCAGGTACTGACTCGACGGCACCTAACAACAGCTTCTAGAATGAGAGCAGTGTCTTGATGGCAGCAGGAAAGAACTTCTGCATCCAGATATGGAGCGCTTTGGGTCCAGCAGCCCCATTTTGCAGATTAGAATGCTGAGGCCCAAGAAAATTACAGAGCTAACAGAGGTTACCCGGCGTCAGCCTAGGCCCTGTCAGTTACCCCAGCTGCGCCGCTCTGCTGCTCTGGGGGTCAGACATGCCACGTGGCGGCAAAATGTGAGCAAGGAACCCACGTGGGCTTGGAGACGGGAGGGAGGGCAGGGGGACAAAACAGAAGGCTGAGGCGCAGAAACACGACTTCCAAGACTCAGTTTGCTTTCTTGGCCCGTCTCCGTCGGACCTGCTCTGAGCTGCTGGGCCGACAGCTGGCTCTGTCCTCCTCCGAGGAGGAGACAATAAGGACCCCATGGCTCCCGGTTCGGCTGGCCAGGAACAGTGAAAGAAAGTCAATATTTGCCCAGTGGCAAAGGACAGGCAGTAAGTCTGCCTTAGGACGGGGTGGCTCAGAGTGGGGGTGATTCTGAAAGGAAGGTCACAGAGTGTGGGGTCGCGGGTGTGAGCACGTCTTCTAAAGAAGCCTCTGGATTTTCTGCGTTAAATAACCCTTTGTGCTTCAGAGTCTATTCCGTGCGTGTCTGGCCCCGTTCGCCGGCCCCCTCTTCCAGGAGCCCTGATCCCTAATAAATTTCCCTCATTGTGTGGAGCTGACGCCTCCCCAGCTTCCAGCTCCCTGGAGAAATGGGACTTTTGAAGCATTTGCAGAAAAGCCTTGGAGCAGATGGCCCATTGAGGTCTCGCAGAAGCGGCCAGAAAGGCTGCCTTCCTTATCTGCGCCCCTGCGCGGAGCGAGAGGCGTGGAAAAAGTCCTTGGCAGGTCAAGAGAGGCTGGGGATGATTTTCTTCTCTGCCTTTGTTTTGTTATCTTTCCATTTTGTTTTTTTCCTTCTCTGCATCCTGCTTCCTTTTCTCCGTCCTGAAGTTGGGGGGAAAAGAGGGTGGGCGGCAGGGCCCGTACCCTTTCCCCAAACAAAATGAGATTCTTGAACCCATAGCAGCTGCCGGCTGTTTTAACGGCTTTTGTGAGCAGTTTAGCCATTTAACAAAGGGTGTGTTTGGCTGCAGAAGCATTTTAGCGCGCGTTCATGGGGCGTACTGCAGCAGGAAGGGCTCTGGTGAGGTACAGCGAAGGACTGCCAGAGGCGGGAGGCGCCAGCTCTTGCTGAATGTGCCAGGTAGGTTGCTGTGGGAGGTGATCTCCTGACTTCACCCTCTTAGGAACCAGTCAGCGGGGTTGCTTGCTTCTGAAGGGGCTGCTGTGACATTCCTGGAGATCAGTGCCACCGCTCAAGACTAAACGTGACTCCTGGTCCCCAAACTGATCATCGGGGCTGGCGGTCCTTGGAGACCAGCTAGCCGGAGTGACCTCCCCATTACTCAGTTTGCCACGACCATGGGCTTGGGGCAGGTTGGCTGTGTGAGCAAGGGGAGGACCGTGGCCTGGCCTCAGCCTGCCAGCGCGGCAGGCAGGACAGATACTGCAGCGCCGCTGAGCCGCCTGCAGGAGCGTCTCCCAGAGCTGCGGCCCACAGCAGGACAGGCGAAGCCAGCCTGCCGGCTCCCCCTGCCTGCAGCCCGCTCCCTGCCGCTCCGCTGGGCTGGGGGCAGCTCTGCTCGGAGACAGACTGCAGCCCGGCCCCCAGGCCTGCCCTCCAGCACATGGTTCCTGGGCACCAGCACAGCCCAGCTCCCAGATGGGCGCGGACTCCTGGAACCCACTGGGGCGCCTTGCCACCTTGAGTGTGAGTAGGAACAGAGGGCTTTCTGGGTGCTGGCGCTGCTGTGCCTCCGTGAAGACCCCACGTGCTCCAGCGGGGTTGCCTGTATTCGAATTCTACCTCCTCCAGTGTTTTAGCTGTGGGACTTTGTCTAAGTTATTTATACATTTGTGACCTCAGTTTCCTCATCTGTAAAGTGGAGATAAAATAGTCTGAACACTATGGGGTTGATGTGATGCCTTGTTGTTAGGTGCCGTCAAGTCGAGGCTGACTCATAGCACCACTCATAGGGTTTTCAATGGCTGACAGTTTTGGGATTGCCTCGGGAGTGGTTGCCAAGTCTTTCTCCCATTTTTGCGGTGCTGGGAATTGAACTCGGGACCTCAGAGACTGCAGCACAGCGCTCTACCAACTGAGCTAAATCCCAGCCCTAGTGATGCCTTAGTGTATTAACATTTACATAGACCTCTATGGATAGTGAGTACCCCAGCCAAGGTGCTATAGATATTAAGCTATAAAGAGCTACCAAGAGCCGGCCATGATGGCGCATGCCTATAATTCCAAAGACTTAGAAGGCATAGGCAGGAAGATTGCAAATTCAAGGCCAGAGGCAGCCTTCATGTTTTAGTGAAATCCTGACTCAATAAGATAAAAAATGGACTGGAAGTGCAGCTCAGTGGTAGAGCACCGGCAAAGTGTGTGCAAAGCCTTGGGTTCAACCTCCAAGTACCACAAAACAAAGAGCTACCAAGATTGTTTTTATGGTGTTTCCTAAAACTGAAAGGGACATTGTGAAGATGAAGACACTTAGCACCAGAGCTGGGAGGAGGGCAAGGCAGGCTGTGACCGGATTTGATTAGGAGGCTCTAGGGACCGGCGAATCCGCAATTGAGTTACCGCACACGGCCACAGGCGAGATGTTTCTTCCCATTTCTGGAGCCGAGCAGTGCCCGTTTGAGAACAGGGCAGGGGGCCTGTCCTCGCCTCTCGCACGATGTCCTGGGCATCGGCTGAGATGGATGGCGGTCAGCAGGCCTGCCGGCTGCCCAAGTCAACCTCTTCCTATGTCCTCAGAGACACATGCAGGCTTCCTGGCCGAGGCTCCGGCATGTTGGGCTTTGTACGAATGGCACAGGACCCAGTGGGCTGCTCTCCCAGCGAGGCCGCTTGGACTCGGGGTGTTTGGGGTTGAATCTGGCTCCTCTTCTGTTCTTCCTCATTTGGCCAGGGAAACCAGGGTGGGTTTATGTCTCTGAAAGCTCCTTAGGGGAGTGGGCATGGGTCTGGATGTGGTCGTAGATGAACAAGCAGGGGCAGGAGAACAGTCCGTCAGGCTGGGACGCCCTGGCCGGGAGCCCCAGGCAGCCTGGGGCGATACCTTCCCTGGGTCGCCAAAAGCAGGAACCTCCCTCTCCTGCCACCCACAGTGTAGGGGGGGCAGAAGTGCGGCATGGACTCCCAGCCCCCTTCAGTGCCTTTCCTTCCTGGGAGGTCACCCGCCCTGGTCCTTAGCACCTTAGTCTCTTCCTTCCCCTGTCCCCATCCCAGCTGGGAAGTGGAGCCAGCTGGCCCCGGTGACTGTATTAGATGGATGGGCGGACCACAGGCCCCTTGAACTGTCCCCAGCATGCTCTGCCAAGGGCTGCAGAGATGCCAGGCTATACATGCCCAAGCCAGCAGCTGAATGAAGGATGCCCATTGCCCCGTATCCCTCCCACCTGGTCATCTGGGGGGAGTGGCAGGCTTGGCCAAGGACATGGCCTGCCGTTGGGGTGTTTCGTCCGCCTCAGGTCCCAGGCGTCCTTAGAGAAGGCTGTAGCACAGGCCAGCAATATAGAGTCCCAGCTGGTGCCTGTCTCTTGGGACCTTAGTCCTGACCTCACATCCACCTGTACAGCATTCCTCCACAAGTTGGAAGCATTTAGGTTAGACAACAGGTAGTACTTCCCAAGTATCCTCACTGGGACAGGGAGTAGAAGCTTTTCCCCAGACATTTAACGGCAGACATGGTCTCCATGAGTCTGGACTGGATTAGATTTTAAGGGAAACTTCAGAAATGACTTGCAATAATTTAAAAAAAAAAAAAAATCCAAAGTCAGGTCCTACAACATAGGAGCCATGGGACTTTGGGCAAGTTATTATAGCCCTCTGAGCATCATCTCTAAATTGGGATTGGTACTTATTATCTTACTTACAGGAGTTTATAAATATCTATTTACTTTTAAAAAACAGCTTTATTAAAATATAATTCACACAATTCACCCATTTAAAATGCACAGTCTGGTGATTTTTAATATAGTCATAGAATCATGCAGCCATTGCCCCAATCTAATTTCAGAACAGTTTTTTCCCACCCCCAAAAGAAACCTCATATACATTGTCGTTTCCCGATTCTCTATATTCTGTCAGCCCTAGCCAACTAATAACCTACTTTCTGTCTCTCTCAATTTGCTGCTTCTGGATAGTTCATATAAGTGGAATCGTACGTTCTATGGTCTTTTGTGACTGGCTTCCTTCACATACATAACGCTTTCAAGGTCCATCCATGTTGAAGCATGTATGAGCACGTTATTGCTTTTTATTGCCGAATAACGCTCTTTTGTATGAGCGTACTGCATTTTATTTATCCGCTCCCCACTTGATGGACATTTGGGTTGACTCCCCTCTGTAGCTACAATGAATAATACTACTATAGACATTCATGCAAAGATTGATGTAAAGACGTGTATTTTCATTTCTCTTGTGTATATATCTAGGACTGGAATTGCTGTGTTAAATAGTATACTTATTTTTTAATAGGATATTTATATTGTGAAGCCCTGTTCTAGTATTTTACATGGATTATCTCTCTTAATTAGCACAGTACTGTCCAAAGGTGGTGGTGGTGGTTAGGTGCTGTTGAGTCGGTGTCCGACTCATAGCGACCCTATGTACAACAGGCACCGCAAAAATAGCAGGAGGACCTGGCAGCCCACTGCTGAAACAATCCCAAAACAATCAGCCATTGAAAACCCTATGCATAGCAGAGAAGCACTGACATAGTGCAGGGCACGGCACAGTGTCAGGAAGTGTTTTGTTCTGTTGCACACAGGGTTACTATGAGTTGGACCAGACTCGATGGCCCTAACCATAATTGCAATGATGTAAGCTCAGTGGTTTCCCAGCAGCCTGAGTGCAGAGCAAGCTAAGCCTGGGTCACTGTAGCGCTCAGTGGCACCTCTGTCCCCTCCCCAGTGAAACAGGTCAGTTGGGCGCTGCATGGGATGAGGGCAGAAGACAGGGAGACCCCATCACAGGAGTCCCTTCCACCACAGAGCCCTTGCCATGGGCCAGGAACCCTCTGTGACCTATGCTGAGAAAGAGCCATTTGCCTCCAGTCTCCCTTCTCCGCGGCCTCCTTTCTCTTTATCCCCCCCTCTCCAGGGTCCTTGCTTGCTCTGGGGTCCCACAGCCCTCCTTGCCACGAACTGCGTAGCCATCTCCCAGTTTGGAATCCTTTGAGAGACAAGTGCTGAGCATACAGTCGGTGCCCAGCACATGTTCGTTGGTGTGAATCTGACACCATATTTGGGCCAGTGGTGGCCCCTAAGGCCGTGCTCCCCCCAGGCCCCATCATGTGCCTTCCCCAGGCTTTTTCAGCGAGAGCATGAGTTACGTTCTCCAAAGCCACCCTGACGGCCCACATGAGCACGGCCACGGTCATTCTGCGTCTCCCCACGTGGACCCCCGTGTCCTGTAAGCTTTCCCTGTATTCCGTGGTCCCTTCTGCCTGGAAGCTGCCAGCCGGCACGCCACGTGGGTTGCGGGTGCTGCGCGGGCTGGTGCGAGTTGAACCTTGCATGTGCCTCTCTGCTTCATGGATGAGGAACCGTGCTCAGCCCCGGGAGAGGACTTCAACATGGTCACCACGCATGTGGGGCGAGGACTCGAGGGAAGGCTGTTTGTTCTCAAAGTCTGTGGCAGTAGATGATAAGGCAGGCCGTGGGAAGGGCGTCCAAGAGGGGCTGGGCCCCCGAAACCAATACGCTGTCTCTGGGCAGGCGCCCTTGGAATCCCCCACAGCAGGCCTGTGTCTCTGCCCCTTGTCTCTTCACCCTGCGTGGGGCGCAATGGCGCTCCTTACCCCTGAGTGCACCCTTCTCTGGGCCGTGGCCTTTGATTGACAGGACAGGCTCTTGTGCCTTGGTGGCAGGCGCCCAGGGCTCACCCAGAGGATCGGGCACAGCCTAGGCAGCTTCCTCCGTGGCTATGGAGTCTTCACTCCAGTTGCTCTTTTTGCCTCTGGTGTGACAAGCTGCAGTCCCTGTCCCCAGCTCCCCTCCCCCCTGCCTTCATGCCTCACTATTTTTAAGCTCCGTGGGCTTAATGAGCTGCCTGCCAGGCACGCCTCAACAGTCACCTCTCTCTAAGGGAGCTCGGTGGGGCTCCTTCTCACCTGCCAGCCCCACCCTGCCCGGAGGCCAGAGAGGGACCCAGATGTGGCTCACTGAGACCTGCCTGCAGTGTACACCCAGCTTCCCTGGGGGTGGTGACACAGCCCATGGGATGGGCTTTCTCCATGTTCTGCCCCTCATTTCTCCCTCCTACCCACCTCAACCCATCCTGCCATAGTAGTGGTGCTTCCAAGAGGGCTGTGGCGCTCCCTACAGAATTGACAGCCACTTCCCCTGAAGGACAGACTGCCTGGGGACCTGGGGACCAGATGAATGAGGCCAGTTGGCAGCAGAGGCTGGGATGGAGATGTCAGTTTAGATACTCTCAGAGTTGGAAAAAGGGATCTTGACGTTCTTTTCTTTTCTTTTCCCCTCCCTCCCTCCCTTCTTTCCTTTCTTTTTCTTTCCTTTCCTCTCCTTTCCTCTCCTTTCCTTTCCTTTTCTTTTCTTTTCTTTTTTTTTGCTTTCAATACTTAGGATTGAATCCAGGGCCTCCCACATGCTTTGCAAGCGCTGTACCGCTGAGCTGCATCCCCAGCCTATTTTTTACTCTTATCTTGAGACAAGATCTTGCTAAATTACACAGGTTGCCTCTGGCCTTGAGCCTGCGATCCTCCTGCCTCTGCCTCTCGAGTCACTTGGGGTTATAGGCGTGAGCTACTGTGCCCAGGCTGGGATCTTAAAGTTCATCTAGGCCAATGCTATGTCCCCTACTTGGGTACCATCCATGACACCCTTCTCAGTAGTGGTCTAACCGCAGCTTGAATACCCCCAGTGACCTGGCACTCAGTACTTGCAGAGGTCACGGTGCGTCACTGGGCGGTGCTGGCTGTGCAGAACTTCTTCCTTGCCAGGCGCCATGGTGCACCCCAGTTATCCCAGCTACTCAGGAGGCACAGGCAGAGGATCACAAATTCAAGGCCAGAGGCAGCCTGCATAACTTAGCAAGACCCTGTCTTCAAATAAAAAATAAAAAGTGGGGTTGGGGTGCAGCCTAGTGGTAGAGCATTTGCAAAGTATGTGCAAGGCCCTGGGTTCAATTCCCAAGTACCACCAAAAAAATCTGTCTTCCTTTTGAGCCTAAGTCTATTCTCCCACACCAAAGAAAGGGAAGACCCCCTCTCAGTGCATTCATTTGCCTCCAGCCCCCACCACTGCTGGAGGAGGAGAGGGGAGGTGGAGGAACCGAAGTCGTCTTTCATGGGAAGCCATGGTGTGGTCACGTGGGGAGGACCAGAGGCACCTTGGAGCCAGGGGGATGTGGTGTGAGCCTTTGTTCTGAGGGGACTTGGCTTAGGGGAGTGGGGCCCTGATAGGACCCGAGTCACTGCTAGATAAAGCTGAGGCCGGCTGACTGAAGTCCATGCTTCCCATGGGAAGGTCCTTGGGCCTGTGACAGAAAATGAGCAATATTGAATCCGACCAGCCCTGCCTATGGAGACAGCTGTGGGGACTCTGGGGGCTGAGCGGAGCCATACCAGGAATTCTAGTGACAGTTCCAGGCAGGGGTCAGGCCACAGGGTGACTGAAGCCCTCTAGGGCTCCAGAGAGTGGGGCTGCTCCAAGCCTGAGGATTTGCCTAGCTTGGGGGAGTTTGGATTGGGGACCAGGCTCTGTCCTACTAACTCTGTGACCTTGGGCAAGTCACGCCTTCCTGTGGGTTCCAGTTTCCATGGGGGCTTCCGGAAGTGACATGGCGGCCGTCTGTGTCTCTGCACAATGCCGTGCGCGTGGGTGGGTGTGCTTCACCCTGGGCTGTACTCCGTGGGGCATAGCGTCCTCAGGATTCAGATGAAGGGGACAGTCCTTTGCCCACTTCCTGTTTCCTTGCCACTGGCCTAGGGCAGGGAGACTGGAGCCCTAGGTATTTCACTGCTAGCCAGGACAGAGGCCATTCTCGAATGCTTGCTGGGCAATGGTGGGCGGAGACCTAGAGGTTCTGGGGTCCTGGCCCAAGGGGATCTTTGTGTGGCACAAAGGGGGCCATACACTGTGGGAGCTGCTCCCAGAAGGTGGGGTCCATGGAGCCAGGGCCGGGACTCTGCTATAGCATCACCTTTTAAAGTCAGTGGTTCTCTCTGCGCTTTCCGGGTGTGGCCATGAGTGGCACCATCTTGGTCTGGAGTTGTGAGGCTCTGGGCAGGCAGACTGCCTTTGGACTCGGGCTGGCTGCCCTCTTCCGGGCACACCCTGTAGTCTCCAGCACCGTGGCTCAGTGCTACTCTGTCAGGAACCTCCCATGGTGGGGCTCTGGGCTCTGTGCCTGTACCCTATGACTCCTAGCTGGACACCCATGCCCCCGGGCAGCAGCAGGGCCCCTATTTTCCCCAGGCGTGGTGTCCTGCAGCACCTGGGCAAGCTGGTGTGCGCGAATGCACCGACCCCTGGCTGGCCCCCAGCGCCTCTGCTCTGTACTTTCCATCATGGTTTGAATACAAAGTGTCCCCCAAAGGCCACGGGGACTTAATGTTGGGTCCCCAGCTGGTAGCACTGTCCTGGAGGTTGTGGAACTTTGAGTGGCAGGTCTAGCTTGGCGGAAGTAGCTGCCTGGGGGCGGGCCTTTGGAAGTTTTTACCCCAGACCCATATACCAGGTCCCTCTCTCGCTTCCTGGTCTACCATGTCATAAGGTCAAATACCACAGGCTCTGCCACCGCCATGCCTGCCCTGCCACCATTACCCAATAAGCCTCTTCCCCCTTAAGTTTGTTTGGGTTGGTTTTTCTGCGGCAGCTATAACAGCTGACTAAGACTCTTTCTTTCTGCTTTTCTTTTTGAGTTGCAATTTAGAGCAAGCTTATTGGCATATGCCCCTGTGCGCACACCGAAGGAACTCATTCCCCCGCAGGGTCCCTGAGTCCTTCCCAAAGCTTGCTCACCCGTGAAACGTGACCAGCCTCTCGCTGGAATCACACAGAGCCGTCTGCTGCTCTTCCAGGCTTCCCTCTCACCCCTGGTTGGTCCTCAGCCCCCTTGCACTTCCTCTTTCTCTACAGGTCCTCTCCATGTGACAGAGACCCACTCTGGCTGGCTCCTTATGCCCGCACTCCCCCTACGTGACTGTCCTTGCAGCCCCCTTTGCCACCTGTGCTAATGACTCCTGAGCCACAGTCCCAACAGACCCCCACTGCTGAGCCACACGCCTACCCCCTGAGCTGCGTGCGGGGTACTGCCACTTGCATGGGCCACGGACCCAGCTAGGGTTCAGCTGGGATGTCCTTGAGGAACCTGGGCAGCCTGTCTCTTCGAATGCTACTTTTGTCATCTGTGGGGTGGGAGTGGTAGCTGGAGGAAGAATGGCCAAACTCAGCTACCCTCTGTGAGGAAGTTGGCTCAGACCCCCATACATACAAACTTAAAATTTGACCAATCAAAATGGAGGCACAGCAGCCCCTGTGGGTGAGGCTGTGGGTAGGCTGAGGCATGGCAATTTCTGGACACAGAGGCAGCGAAGGAGCCAGGGACAGGACAGTGGCACAGAAGAGAATATGTGGCCTCAAGAAGGGGAGCTGGGTTGGAGCTGAGGGCCTGGGTGGGAGGAGGATGGTTTATTAAGGGAGGCCTTGAGGCTGCTTCAGGCTGGGGTTTAGCTCAGTTGGTAAAGTGCCCCTCTGTGCGTTCTGAGTCCCTGGGTCTGATCCCCAGCCCCACAAAAATGGTAGAAAGACCTGGCAGCCCACTCCCAAAACAATCAGCCACAGAAAACCCTATGAATAGCACAGAAGCACTGGCAATGGTGCCAGGCATGGCACAGCGTCGGGGAGTGTTTCATCTGTTGTACACAGGGTCGCTATGAGTCGGACATGACTTGTTGGCCCCTAACAACATCAAGAGGCTGGTTCAGAGCCCTCAATTCTCCCAGGAGGTACAGAAAGGGCATTGAGCTTAGCCTGGGCCGTGATAGGGTGGTGAACAGGGAGACCCACCCCACCTGCCCTGCTGGAGCCATCCGTGCGTGCTCCAAGAACCGGATATAGGCATGACGTTGTGCCTTACATTCATTGTCCCCAACCCTCGGAGGCAGGTTCTGTTATCGGTCCAGCTTTGCTGCTGGGGTAACAAGGCCCCGAGCTCATGTGGCTGAAAGAGGCAGCGCTGAGACTTCCTCGCTCCATCTGCTCTGAGTCGAGGTGCTAATTCACCCCGCTTGGCTGCTCCGGCTGTGTCCCTGGCTCCTTTTCCTCAGCGGAGGTGTCTCCTAAGTTTGGGTCCCCAGAGAATTCCAAGTTGGGATTTTCCAGAGGAATTTTCCCCTCAGCGTGTCCTGCCTCCACGCTGTTGGCATCCTGAAGTCGGGGTTCCTCCCTCCTGGACCCTGCTCCCCACATCTGTTCCAGCCCCCCGGCCAGGCTGCAGAAAGCTGTCTGCTCCTGGGATCTAACAGCGCCCCTGGGACTTGCGTGACGCACTTCAGTTCCCAGAGACCACAAGCCGTCAGAGGTGTTGGCGGTCACGGGGGCCTCTGTCTGAAGAGTGGCCGGCCTAGCTCTGTCCCTGGGCCTGGCCAGAATCTGGGAGGCACACGGGAAAAGGGGAGACCCGACTGTGTCGTTCTTGGCTGACCCCTCCTTGGATGCCGGCCATCATCACCCACGGAGAGCAGACCTGGCCCCCCAGACTTCTCCTGCCCTCTCCCAGCCCCTAGCTTGGCCCACCGAGGAGATGCTTTAGTGTTAGGGAGCCGAGCTTTGCTCTTTTTTGGGGGGAGGGGAAATTGCCATGATGCCAGTCAGCAGCCTCTTTCCTGCCCTGCTTAGCCTCAGTTTCCCATTTGTAAGATGAGACTAAAGGCAGCCCCCTCCCCTCCCCAGGGCTGAGGAATAAGCCAGACGCAGCAGGGGCTGCGAGAGGAGAGGAGGGAGGGTCTCCTTCCCCTCCTGGACCTCCCCCACTTCGAGACCCCACGCCTTCATGAACGGTGCCCCCCCTTCCTCCCCTCCAGTCAGCCCTGCCTTCCCACAATGCCTGAGAAGCTCGAGGGGGCTGTCAGGAAGGAAAGGGTCAGGGCCCTAGCTCATGGGGCGGGGGTACCTGGCTTGTCTCTTCTGTCAAGTGGCAGGAGTGACACCTCCACTGCCACCAGGGCCTGAGTGTGTCATCTCCCCGGTGAGCTGCCTGGGGGCGAGGTTGAGCTTCATTTATCTTGTGTTGTCCCCAGGGGCCCTGGCAGAGGATGTGGAGTGAAGGGAAGCGAGGATCAGCTAAGGAGCGCATTTTAGCGGGTTCAGCACGGCAGGGGGGTTGTTTCGAAGGTCGGATAAGGTCGACGTTAATGAGGGGTGCCCGTGACCCCGTGGGACCGGCCTGCCTCGGGGCTGCCCACCTCTCCCGCGCTGCTGGAGCACCCCAGGGCAGCAGGCCCGGGCCTAGATGGGCGCCCCCAGCTCCTCCTCCTTGAAGCAGAGGTTTGCAGAGAGGCAGGCGCAGCGCCCAGTGAGACTCCTACCTCCTCCACAACCAGCCAGGCTGCTCTTCTGGGGCAGGGCTGGGGGGGCTGCTGGAAAGGCATTGGTAAAGACCCACCTCTTCCATGTGGCCCACGGGGAGCTGAGCCACTGACTCAAGTAGCTTTGACACCAGGTGGAGGTGACACAGTTGTGTTTTGTTTTGTTTTTTTTGATAGTGGGAGTTGAACCTAGGGCCTCGCGCTTGCATGCTCTGCAAGTGCTGGACCACTGAGCTGCGTCCCCAGCCTCCCCCCCCCCCGCCTTTTTTTTCACTTTTTTTGAGACAGGGTCTCGCTAAGTTATGCAGACTGCCTCTGGTCTGGAACTTGGCATCTTCCTGCCTCTGCCTCCCGAGCCGCTGGGATTACAGGCGTGTGGCACCACACCCAGCTGACACAGTCTTTAGGAGAGGAACATGCAGAGCTGGGTGGAGAGTTCTTGGCCTCAGGTCCCCCAGCCGCATGCCCTGCGCGGCCACCGTGGCCCTCCTGGACGGAGCCTGCGCTGGCAGTCAGGGGCTCTGGCTTGGCTAGTGCCACAGGTGCGTTCTAGGGTCCGTGGATCCGACATTGTGCACGTGGTCAGGTCCTCAGCGCCCAGGGCTCTTCCCAACGATGGGAAGCAGGGGCGAGACCCAGGACCCCGGATCACCTCGCGCAGGTCCCAGGCTCAGACACTGTGCACGCAGCCCCATGCCAGAGGGACTGGGGAGCGATGACCCGATTCTATGGTTCTGGTGGGTGACCCACGCGGGGGGTGCAGCTAGAATGCACACAGCACCACGCGGCAGGCACAGGGCCGGGGCATCTGGGGGTCCACAGCCCAGCAGTGCCGGCACCAGCCCTTTGGTCTGTGTGGCCCAAGGAGGCCATGGCCTCTTTGGGGTCTGGGTCTGTGCGTGTTTGGAGGCCTGCTTTGGAGGGCTCGTCTGTAAGGCTCCCTGGGCGCTCGCGGGCTGGGTTTGATTTGTCTGGGATTGAGGAACGCTCACGCCTGGGGTCTAGGCTGAGAGCTGAGTGTGGCCGACCTGACTCAGCCGCGCTCTCTCCATCACCACTCACTGCAGCCGCCCTGAGGCAGGCAGAGCAGAGCTGGGTATCCAGCACTTCCAGGCACGTGAGGCGAGGCCCAGGGAGACTGCGCAGGCCGGCCAGATGCCACACACAGCAATCAAATGGTGCAGGAGGTCCCAGCCCTGCCCATGAGAAGCTGAGCCTCAGCACTCACCCTTGGCCTCCAAGCCTCCTCTCTCAAGTGGCCTAAGATTTACTGATCTCAGCTTAGCTGCAAGAGAAGGAAACTGAGTGTTGGCATAGCAGGAGAGACTGAAGTTAGACCCTGGGAAGGACTTTCCAGTCATCAGGAACCCCAGGGGTGCGCAGCTTCCCCAGGCCCAGTCAAGAATAGACCCTGCTTTCATGTATGAGGACCCACACCCTTGTGTCAAGGTGGAAGTCACTGCGAACTGACCCAGGAAGACTCACTCAGCCTCAGCACGCCAGGGACACAAAGAAATGGGTGATTTATTTTCCAAATGAGCTTGAAAATGAACTCATTCAAACTTTATCTTCTGCCCACCAGGACCAAATGTTGGACTAGAGCTTTGGTGCAAAAACTGAAGTTATAAATGTATCCTTAAGTATTGATCGGTGTTAGCCTGCCAGCCTCGGCGACGGCATCTTGCTGGCTAACCTACTTCCATCTCATTACTTTGGCTTCTGCAAATACGATGCCAGGAAGGATTAAATAAGCCATATCGAGTCAGCTTCCCATTATCCACCAGGGCTGAGGGGATAATCCACAGATGTGCGTGGTCCTTGACTCATTTAAGTGGTTTGGAGTGGCAGTTGTGGGGTGGGTGTGTGTGTGTGCGTGCATGCACGTGCGCACAGATACACAGGCATACGCTCGTGTGCTTTTGATGAGAGTGGGGATCAAGCATCCTTGTCTGCAATTTGAGATGAGGGTCCCCCTTTTTTACTGTTGCATTACTTGGGAGGTTGAACTGAGGGTCTTGCACATGCTAGGCAAGTGCTCTACCACTGAGCTGCACCTCTGGCCCCATTTTCCCATTTTTTCTTTGAGATACGATCTCCTGAAGTTGTGCAGGCTGCCTCTGGCCTCAAACTCACGAGCCCCCTTCCTCAGCCTCCTGAGGCACTGCGATTACAGGTGTGTGCCGCTGTGCCTGGCAGGAAGGTCCCATTCCAAAGAGAATCCCATCTGGGAGGATGCCCATTGGGGGACAGAGTGGGGCTCTGGGGCTCCCAATCTGTTGTAGACCCAAGGAGAGGCCAGGCCTTTGTGGGTGGGGAGAGGACATCACCATGTTCTCCATGCAGTGGGCCTCCCAGCCCGGCGCAGGCTGGGCCATTCCTGGGGGTGCCTCACGCACCTCTCATTGTCCTTTTGGCAAGGCTGGGACCCAGCTCCTGGAGCCCGAAGCCCCTGGGATAGGGAGAAGGAACGGGGAGATAAGAATTTATGGGACTCACAATTGGAAAGATACAGAAGAGTTCTTGGCAGAGCATTTGCCATCAAGTCATCTTCCTAACTGGGCTGGAGTTTAGCTCAGTTGGTAGAGCGCCACTCTGCACTCTCCGAGGACCCGGGTTCGATCCCCTGCACTGCAAAAATGGGAGAAGGACGTGGCAATCCACTCCCGAAGCAATCCCAAAACAATCAGCCACTGAAAACCCTATGAGGGTCGCTATGAGTGTGCCGTCAATCCTGTGTCTTCCCAGAACTATAGGATGGACATGTAGGCGTGCCTGGACCTCTCTTCCCCCATGTATGCTGACAATGGCTCAGTCTCCTCGGAGATCCATCCATGTCTGCACATAAGGCAACATTCCGGGCTACCTAAACATTCCGTGATGCTCCCACGTGGGCAGAGCAAAGAGCCTCCACGCAGAACATTCTAGACCTCCTGGGAATTGTGTGCATGTAAGCATGCGTGAGGTTGTGTCCCCCAGTCTTCCCGTCGCTTAACTGCACTTCCTGCCTTCGCTGCAGGGTGTGGTCAGCGGGTCCCTGTTCAGTCCAGATGCGAGGGTCTTGACTGAATGCTGAGCACCCTAGTGTTCGGATCTAAAGGAAGATAGAGCCTCCAGACAGACGTAGTGGCTTCTTACCCAATGCCCCAACCACCTCCTACCTCCTGTTCCCCAAGGCTCCCTCTCCTGTGCTCTTCTTGGTACCCCCAGTCCAGCTTCCTGCCTGTGGAGCCCCTCTTCTTTTTGTCTGCTCCCACATGACGGAGGGAAAATGAGGGTTAGATAAAGGATAAGTCAGCCAGATTGTCACCAGCTCCCCAACACCGCACCCAACACTGGGCCACCCATGTCTCTCACCCTGGGAGAGGGAGGCAGAGGCAGGCGACTAGAGCTCAGGGACCCGAGGCATTCGGGACCGAGTCCACACCGCTGCCCCTCGCTGGCCCTGCCCACCTTCCGTTCCAGCAGCTCCCACGTGCAGAGTCCTGAGCCAGTGGCCATCCCTGACAGAGCGCCGGATAGCAGCGGGGGCCGGGGAAGAAGGGAACCCTGGGAGGTCGTCCTCTCTTCAGTGACCCAGTTCCGGTGCTCCTGACCCTCCTGCACGATGCCCACTATTTCAGACTCCCCCAACCTCACCCCCGGAAATAGAGTAGGGAAACTGAGACTTGGCAAATGTAGGCTTGACTTTTTCTGCTGAGAAGCAGCGCAACCTCGTGCAGTTCCCTTGCCTGCGCTGGGGAATTTGCTCTATCTCTATAGTGAGACCTTCTCCCAGGCAGTTTAAATAGGACCACAAGCGCTCACTGAAGGCCGGTGTGACTGTTTCGCTTGTTGCCTCCCCT
Source organism: Pedetes capensis (assembly GCA_007922755.1). NCBI lineage: Eukaryota > Metazoa > Chordata > Mammalia > Rodentia > Pedetidae > Pedetes > Pedetes capensis. The sequence goes on from VMDO01028553.1 coordinate 19,568, forward strand.
TTTCCCTGCCCAGCCTGAGGCAGCAGGTGGAGGCACCGCACAAAGCCATAGAGCCTTGGAGGCTCATTTCCCCTCCCTCCCTCCCTCCCTCTTTTCCTTCTCTCCCTCCCTCTTTTCCTGCCCTCCTCCCCCTCTCTCTGGGCTTCCTGCCCCCTCTGTCACTACCCTTCTTTTTGGTTTTGTTTTGCTTTTTGAGATGAGTCTCCCTCCTTAGCCCAAGCTGGCCTCGAATTCTCGGTCCTCCTGCCTCTGCCTCCTGAGTGCGACAAGTGCGCCATGGCGCCTGCCAGGCTTATTTCACTTCCAGCTCCTGCTCTTGGGGTGCAGCCCCTCTGGCACACCTCTCCAAGTTACTTAGACCTTGTCTGTCAAAATGGCCCCCTGACCATGTGCATCAGAGGAAACTGGGGTGCAGGTTTGAAGGCAGATCATCAGGCACATTGCAGCCACGGGTCAGGCTTTGGGGGCACAGGGGTGGGGATCAGCATGCTCCCCTGCTCCCCAGGGGGCTGGCAGGCCCACCCCCAGGCCCTCCTGTGGGATGTCTGCTCCCTGGCGGGTGGGCCCGTCCCCTTCAGAGCTCCGCCCTGGGCTCTGCAGGTGGGAGCCCCAGACCTCCAGCCTGGCTCCCTGGGGGCCACACGGCCTTCTCTGCCTAACAGGGCCATTTCATGCTTCCCTGCCCGGATGATTCTGACCAGACAAGAGTTTGCGCTGTCCTGGGAGCCCGGGCCATTTATCATCCTCAACTCCTCCAGCTGGTGGCGGCTCCCAGCCCAGGGGAGGCCGAGGAAGCCCCAAACCCCGGATGCTTGGCATCTTTCTCCATTTGGCCCCGCCCTCCTCCTTGCTGGCCCCCAGAGCCCTCAGCCCAGGGTGAGGAGTCAGGTAGGAGGGTCGTGAGCTCGAGGGGCAGCCGTGCCGCAGGGGTGGAAGCCCAGACTAGGGGCAGAGACAGACCTTGCGTCCAAGCTATCGCTGCCAGCAAGTGCCTGTGTGACTTTGACTCTACCACTTCCCCTCTCTGGGTCTCCTTGGCTCATATAAGTCTTGAGAGCACATGCCATGTCTTCAACTTCTTTTTTTCCTTGGTGGACTCTGTGAGGATGGAAAACACCTGCCTTGTATACTTATCCAAAGACAGAAGATGGATGTTTATTTATGTTTTTTTTTTCTTTTTAATAAGTGCTGTAGAAATGGTTGGTGATCCCATAAACATGCACAGGGGAGAGGTCAAGAGGAAGCAGAGATGCCAGAGGTATAAAAGGCCCCACCCATGGCATATTAGGTATTTATTGAGCACCTTATATGCATTTGTTGTTGTTGTTCAGTGCCGGCGTGTTGGGTCTGACTCATAGTAACCCTAAGTACAACAGAACGAAACGCTACTTGACACTGTACCATGTACATGATCTTTTTATGTTTGAGCCCATTGTTGCAGCCACTGTGTTTCTTCTCATTCTGAGTCATTGTACCTCAGCAAAAGGAGGTCCCAGGGGGTCTACTCCGTTCCCATCATTATGGTTGGTGCTACTTTGAGGAGGCAGCTCTTCCCCAGTCGTTTCTTGAATGCTTTCCAGCCCGCAGAGCTCATTTTCCAGCATTATATCTGACAGCGCTTCTCTGCTATTCATAGGATTTTCAGTGCCTCTTTGGGAGAGTGGGCTGCCAGGTCCTCCTCTCTAGTCTGTTTTAGTCTGGAAGCTCAACTGAAATTTGTTCTGGTACTTGGGAGGTTGAGGCAGGGGGATCTCAAGCTCAGGGCCAGGCTGGGGCTACATAGACCCTGCCACGAAAAACCAAAAAACAAAACAACAACAAACAGCTTGTGGAAAGTGCCTTGGATTCAGAGTCAGCCTCTGACCACCGTCCCTGGGCGATGTGGGAAGATCGCTGCCCACAGACCTCAGTGCCCTCTGTGAATGAGGCGAAGTGACCCAGCGAGCTAAGAGCCAGTCCTGCTCAGCCGTGCATTCCCTCATGTGCTGCGTACTCCTGCGGTGCCTGTCGTGTCCAGACATTGCCGTCTGTGGGGGCAGTTGCCACGTGAGTCCCCGCAGGACCGCCGAGTGAGCGGCTTCAGTCCTGCCCTGGGGCCAAAGCCGCCATAGCAAGGACGTAAACAGGTGAGCGTGGGTTTGTTCCAACAAGATTTTATTTACAAAAATTAGATAGTGGGCCGGATTTGCCAAGCCCCGCGCTGGCGCCGCGGTGATGAGCAAAATGAACGAAGCCTCTGCAGATTAGTCCCACACGGGGAAAGGACTATGGGGATGGAGGCTGAGCTGTGAAAGCAAGAGGCGGGGCCTGTATCTGGGGGCGGGGTGGGGGCGGGGTGACAGGCCCCTGGAGGTGTGGCCAGGCCTCCTGGAGGAGGTGCTATTTGTGCTGAGCTGAGAAAGACCTGCTGACATGAATTCAGTAAAGTGAAGTAGGGCACAGCTGTGCAAAGGCCCTGAGGTGTGTGGAGGTAGCATAGTGTTTTAGAGGAAATGGAAGAAGGGATGTGGGGTGGGTGTAAGGGACTCAGGGGAGGCAAAGAGGAGATGACGCCAGAGGTGGAGCAGGAGGGCTTTGTAGGGCACGTTAAGGAATAGGGCCTGTCTCCCTGGTGTGGCTTTGAGCTGTAGGGACATGATCGGATCTGCATTTTCTGAGGCGCGCTTGGGGGGCAAACGTGGAAGTGATTGGAGGAGAGCCAGGGTCGATGCAGCAGAGCAGGGCTGCGTCAGGGGGCCAAGAACTCACACAGGACTCAGGCGCTGACGGGCGCGAGGGCGAGGCTGGAGCTGAAGCCAGGGAGTAGGAGAGGCCACCGGGGGTGACGCTATCCCAGAGGGGAAGGGGTTCGTGAACCCCGTGGCTCCTCAGCGGGTCGTCAGGATCGCGATGACAATCAGTGGTACTCGAGGGAAGGGGGCAGCAGGTGGAGGTGAATCCAGCTGAGAGCTCAAGTTCAGCAAAACGGAAATGTCCCCTGTGTTGAGGACCCTGAGATGCCCCATGGCGTTACGCAGAGCCACGTCAGTGGACTGAGGGGGAAGAAGCCATGGGGAGCCGTGAGCGGCGGGCCGGAGGCCAGGAGATGGAGACCGTGTGGTTGTGGTTGTCGCCTCTTTCCAAAGTGTGGCCACGAAGGGGCGGGGAGGCTGGGGAGGCTGGGTGAGAAGGTGGCAGGGGAGGCCTTTTGCTGGTTGGTCGGTGACATTTAAACTAGGTAAAGATCCAGCAATGGGAGAAGGGCCTGGCAAGCCACTCCCAAGGCAATCCTGAAACAGTCAACCATTGAAAACCCTGTGAGGGTCGCTATGAGTCGGACGCGACTCCACGGCACCTAACAACAAAGATCCCAGCAGAGGGACACGGAAAGGTCAAGGGTGAGAAAGCAGCTGGTAGAGAAGCTTCTCGAAAGGGAGAGGTCAGGGATGTGGTACAGGTGCTGGGCCTGGCAGGAAGCAGGAGGAAATGTCCCATACGGTGGGGGTGGGGCGGCCCCTGAGGGGTCCTGAGGTGTCTCTTTTTGGGTGTAGTAACCGGCAGGAGCCGGTGAGAGGGAGGCAGGAGGATCACAGGTTCAAGGCCAGAGGCACCTTGGGTAACTTGGCGAGACCCTGTCTCAATTCAAAAAAAGTATAAAAGGAGCTGGAGGTGCGACTCAGTGGTAGAGCACTTGCAAAGTATGTGTGAGGCCCTGGGTTCAACGCCCCAGGACTGCAACAAATAAACAACAACAAACAAAAAACTTACTACCAACCTACCTGTTGTTGTTGTTAGGTGCCGTCGAGTCGGTATCCGACTCATAGTGACCCTCATAGGGTTTTCAATGGCAGACTATTTCGGGATTGCCTTGGGAGTGGATTGCCAGGTCCTTCTCCCATTTTTGTGGTGCTGGGAATTGAACTCGGGACCCCGGAGACTGCAGCGCAGTGCCCTACCAATTGAGCTAAATCCCAGCACCAACCTACCTAGATTAAGTTAAAAGATGGTGTGGTGCTGGCAGAAGGACAGACATACAGATCAATGCAATAGAGTTGAGAGTCCATAAATCCTCACATTTTGAGGGTACTAAGGTAATTCAGCGGAGAAAGAACAATATTTTCAGTAAGTTGCACGGTGTCAAATGGACAGCCATATAATGAAGCTCAGATCCCTTCCTCACACTGTATACAAAAAATAACTCAAAGTGGACTGCTGGCCTTAATGTAAGAGCAAACATT
>VMDO01028554.1:0-23770 GCA_007922755.1 Pedetes capensis
AGGAAGGGGGAGGGGGGAAACATAGAGGAGGGTAAGGGGTAACCTATATGAATAATGCTTATCAAATTGCATATATGAAAATTGTCACAACGAAAAGCATGTCAAAATGAATCACATTATGATGTACATTAAAAATTTCTAATACAAAAAAAAAAGATGAAATACAAATGGTCCATAAACTTAAGGAAAATGTTCAACATCCTTAGTCATCAAGAAAATGCAAATCAAGGCCAAGCATGGCAGTGCATGCCTGTAATCCCAGGGGCTAAGGAGGCAGAGACAGGAGGATCAAAAGCTCAAGACCAGAGGCAGCCTGTGTAACTTAGTGAGACCCTGTCTCAAAAACTAAAAATATGGGCTGGGGGTGCAGCTCCGTGGTCCAGCACTTACAAAGCATGCAAGCATGAGGCTCTGGGTTCAATCCTCAGTACTGAAAAATGGGGGGAAAAAGAAAGAAAAAAATAAGATGCAAATCAAAACTACACTGAGATGCCATCTCACCCCAATCAGAATGGCTATTATCAACAAAATAAACAACAAATGCCAGTGAAAATGCTGGGAGAAATGAACCATCATACACTGCTGGGGGGCCGATAGTTTGGTGTAACCACTATGGAAATCAGTATGGAGGTTCCTCAAAAAGCTAAAAATAAACTACCATATGATTCAGTTATACCATTTCTAGATATATATCTAAAGGAATCTAAGTTATAATACCATCAAGACACTTGAACTAGTATGTTCATTGCAGTAGTATTCCCAATTGCAAAGATATGGGATTAGCACAGATGTTCATCAACGATGAATGGATTTTAAAAATGTGGTATATATACATGAAGAAATATTATACAGTTATAAGAAAGAATGAAATTATGTCATTTTTCAGGAAAATGGATGGAACTGAGATCATTCCTACTCAGAAAGAGAAATATCATGTTTTTACTTATAAGTGGAAGCTAGAGTTACCTTTTAAAAAATATATGAGCTTCTTTTCTTTTCTCTCCTAGGAAGCCTTTGTCCATGTTTTAGAAATGTATATTTCCCATTCTCTTTTTGAATGCTCACATTTATTCTAAAGAATGTATTTAATAAACATGTAACTTGATTCAAAAAACAAGAATATTATTATGTATGAGTGTGCATGTATACCTAAGATGGGAAAACATAAGGAGATATATCTGGAGCAGGGGATGGAATGAGTGGAAGGGGCAAAGGAACCAGGATGGGTGGATAATGAGGGACAGATCATCACAAAGTATGTAATACAATTGTATGATAATCCCATAATGAAACACATTATATTCTGTGAAAATTAAACAAGAATTATTTTAAAAAGAAAAATACTGCTAAATATCTGCGACAGGTAGAGTTCATCCACATGTTTGAGTGTATTCATTTGCATTCATACTCACACAGCACCACACACTCACACGAGTTGAAAATGATAATGGAATCTAAAAGTTTGCCCCCCTTTTCAGAAACATCTCATTTAACCAAAGCAAGAAAATGTCAATCATCAAGCCAACTTTTAAGGACATTGGCTAAAAACATTGATAAAACCTAAAGTCATAAATAAGGAAGTACTATTCTAAAATCTTAGCATTTGCCATCTGCCTCCATGGTTCATGCTTTGGTTTTGCTCATAGTGAAGCAGTACCACACCACAAGCACAGAGTTGACCAGAGAAGTGAAACCTTCCCTCAAAAACTTAAAAATACAAAAGAAAAATTTAAAGAAAGTAGGCCCTCTTAAGCATTCAGTGAGACAATAGAAAAAAGAATGAGAACTCTAATGTCATACCTCTGATATTGACGAGATTCCAAAATCTGAGAGACTCAAGCAATGAATAAAACCAAATGGCAGAGATCACAAAGATGAACAAAAACTCTTGTTTCAGCTAAGCTACTGTTGTTTTAGTGTTTGCACCAATATTAAAGTAAGTTGTTGAATGAAGAAAAATGAACATCTTCTCTAAGAATGGTGTGAGTTGATGTGATCATCACTGGAGAAACTGGGTTCCAAGAACCAGTTAGATCCCAAGGGGAGGGAACATTTGGGAATCAGTCTTTCCTCAGAAATTCTCACTTCTGGAATCCACAGGAGACCATATCCCTTAGGATGAATAAGTCATAGGTATCAGAGCAATCTAGATAAGGCTCTGTTGTCCAGTAAATGTGCAAATCTCTCTCCAAGACACACATCTGTACCAGGATTTGACTACTGGCTACCAAGGATCCCATGTCCTCTACCTTGTCTGCCTTTTGCCGGGGTGAAAACAGAAGATGACAAGTCAGACTCACCAGTTCCATGAGGAAATGATTTGGAAGAGATACGGCTGTAAGGTAGCTCTTAGATATGCCTTTCAGTTCTACCTTCCTTTGTGTTTTTTCCAATATGTGAAAAAAATTTTAATTAGCTTTTAAGATGACCTGAAAATAGAATAAGGACTATTAGGGAAGGGGACGGGGACCAGTGGAGGATGAAGAAAAGGGAGGATGCAGAAGGAAGGTGGGAAGGTGCACATGGTCAAAGCATAATATATGCATATGTGGAAATAGCATAGTGAAACTATTAATTTTTAAAATTGATAAGCATTAATAATCATAATTTAAATATTGCAAAGCATTTGGGATGATATTCTGCACTTACATATACTTGAATAAATATTTTTACCTCATCATTTTCACTTTGGAGCCTTTAGGCCCAACAGATGGCTGTCACTCATTAACAGAGGGGTCTAGAAAATAAAGTAACATATTGAGACCAAAATATAAGCAACTAAATTTTCTTTTAAGTTTAGAAATATATTTATTAATTTCTTATACTTTTAAATAAACTTTTTCTTATAAGTTTTTTTTACATTTTTAAGTGGAGAATAATTTGAGAAACATAAAATATTACAGAAAACTTCATGATGCAATCAAATCTTAGGCAATTTTATTAGCCTTGTTTTGCCTCTCTCACAATGGTGCTGAGACATTGTCCCAAAGTAAGTCTAACTCAGCAAAGGAGATTTTAATCAAGATTCTCCTCTCACTTCCCAAACAACTGCAACCTTCCAATCTATAATGATATTTAAGCATCACAGCAGGTAGGGAAGTAAGGAGAAGGATCCCTGTGCAATGCAAATATTTTATGGCTCCCAACTTTGTCCTTCATATCTTGAGGTCTCTGCTTGGTATCTAACATTTATAACCCTCTGAATCCCTCCATAAACCAGGAGAACAGAGGCCCTTCTAGAACTCTTGACACCAAAGGCAAAAATCCCAAAATCCTAAAATAATATTCCAAACCCAGTGTCAACATTTTCTACGTTCAAGAAGACTTTTGCATAGATGAAAACTTACAGACATTATATACTGCAGCTGGTAAAAAATGGAGCCAAACACAAAGCCATTATGGAGATTCCAACCAGCCAAACATTTCCTAAATCAAAAAACTTTGATGTATACTAAACATAAAACAGCACATTTTACTTTTTGGTCTAGGTTACTTTAGGAGGTTGACACTAATAATCTAAACACTGGCCCAGAATAAATTGAAATGCACATAGATATGCTTGAGGTATTTGTTATTTTTATCTCTCCTGTCCTCCTGTGATACCTAACATTTGTGCATATGAGTCCAAAGATCCATGTAATTGAAATTCTGCCTTAAATATTAAGGATTACTTATAACTGATTCTGGCACAACAATACATGAGTTTCATATCTTCTTGCACACATTTATAAGTATTCTCATAACTTTCTCCAAGACACTTATATCAAAAGATCCTATCTCTGTGAGAAAATTCTAAAAGAGAAAAAATGAGACACTGTACAAACATTCAGTCTAATCATTTAGAGCACCATCAATACAATATTATGTAGTATAGTTAGATTATTATTTATATAATAGAATAAGGGCATCTTTGGAATTAGGGACATTGAAAAAAAGGAAATAACCCTGAGCATTAGGAAACAAGGTCAGCTGTGTCACTGTCATTTTTCCCTTCTCTACCTTTTAGGAAGCTTGCAGCTGTAGCACTGCAGCATCAGATCCCGGAAGCTAAACAGGGTTGGGCCTAGTTAGTACCTGGATGGGAGACTGCCAGGGAACACCAGGTGCTACAGGCTTGGGAGAAAGACCTGGCAACCCATTCCCAAAAATCAACCCGCCATTGAAAATCCGCCATTGAAATGAATAGCAATGAAGTAATGACAATAGTGTTTTGCCTGTTGTATGTTGGGTCACTATGAGTCAGATACCGACTCAACGGCACCTAATAACAACAACAGCAGCAACATTTTAGGAAGCCATGAATATGTCAGAAGCCAACACAGTGATAGAATTCATACTCCTTGGTTTTCTGTGCTCCAGAGAGGTCCAGGTGCTCCTCTTCATGCTGTTCTCTGTGTCCTATCTCCTGACCCTGATGGGAAACGGGGCCATCGTCTATGCAGTGAAGCTGGACCACAGGCTCCACACCCCTATGTACCTTCTGCTGGCCAACTTCTCCTTCCTAGAGATCTGCTATGTCAATACCACAGTTCCCAACATGCTGGGAAACTTCCTCTCTCAGACCAAAACCATCTCATTCACAGCCTGTTTCACCCAGTTCTACTTCTTCTTCTCCCTTGGTATCACCGAGACATTCTTACTGCCCCTCATGGCTTTTGACCGATACTTGGCCATCTGCTGGCCTCTCCAGTATCCCACCATCATGAGCAGTCACCTCTGCTTACGCCTGGTGATCCTCTGCTGGGTGACAGCCTTCCTCTGCTATCCGATCCCTATCTATCTTATAACACAACTCCCCTTTTGTGGTCCCAATACCATCGACCACTTTGTCTGTGACCCTGGTCCTCTTCTGGCCCTCTCCTGCATCCCTGCACCTGGAATTGAACTTTTCTGTTCTGTATTGAGCTCACTCATTATCTTCCTCACCTTCTTCTTCATCCTTGCCTCCTACACCCTGGTGCTCAAGGCAGTGCTCCATGTACCTTCTGCAGCAGGCAGGCATAAAGCCTTCTCCACCTGTGGTTCCCATCTAGTTGTGGTTTCTCTGTTCTATGGAACCATCATGGTCATGTACATCAGCCCAACCTCTGGAAATCCAGCTGGGACACAAAAGATTGTCACCTTGATCTACTCTTCACTGACCCCACTTGTAAACCCACTGATCTACAGTCTGCGGAACAAGGATGTGAAGGCTGCCTTGAGAAAAATTCTGCTGCATGTAAAAATCAGTCAATGAGAGCTCAGCAGAGGACCATGTTGCCCCACATTTTTTTTCCCTGTTTATATTTTCAGTTTAAAAGAAGACCTTTCCTCTTTTGCACTTAGACTCAAATTCTTCATTTTGTGACAGTGAAGGTTTGAAAAAGAATATTCCAATTAAAGCAGACATTGCCTTGAAATTAGTATTTGATACATGGTAATATTGAATGTCTTGGATTTCTCTGTTTAGACTCATCTATTACTCTAACTTCTAATAACTACTCACCCATTTATATAAGCTTGCTCACCTAGTTCTTGACTGGGTACATTTTTTACCTCTAATAATTTCATATTCTGTTATTATACTTGGCATTTCTGGCCTAATGTTCCCTTCCCTAATCGTAGAAGAAGAGTACAGCATCCACATCCCTGTAGCTCAGAGAAAAGGACTTGGTGCCTACCAGCAAGTTGTAACAGCCGATTTTTTTACTTTATACCCAAAGGATATGATTTAAAATAATCTAAAACATTACCTTCCAAACCTGTTTCATAATTAGTTGGGAAGTTTTTTAAAAGGACAGATTCAGATTCCCAGGACTTTCTCCAAATTTCCTAAATCAGGTTCTTTGGTGCAGACCCTAGACATCTTTATTTAATTTTACTTAGTTGATTCTGATTCACATAGACTAGTACTTGTCCAGAGACTGAGCTGATAGAGTCACTATTTTGAATAAATATGTGACATAGACAAAAAGAGAAATTTTACTCGGGAGGAGAGAGAGAAGTTACAATGAGCTCCAGGGTGACCCAAGCATTCATGATGGTAACAGTAACAATTTTTTTTCTAACTCAATTTTCTATCCCTGTATTTATAAAATAAAATACAGATTATACACTTGTTACTTTTTCCTACCAATGAAAAACTATTAAAATCCATACAAATATGCTTACACTTCCAAAGTAGATTAGTACATAGTGGCATTGCATTTTTGAGTTTATCTCTTAAGAAGGAAGGTCAAATTGAGCAGCCATCCAAAAACAGGTAAAGGTAAATAGAGAGCAAAATCCAATGACTCTATGATGCCAAGAAGGTAGCAGATCCGGAGGTACTTTATGGCATCTACATGTGATGTTGCCAAACTATTTGGTCAAAAATAAACTGGTCACCTGGCATATGGGGTTGTTATATGTCAACTATCCATCCCATAAGCATTGATTTACCTCTGTGATATGCAGTAAAATTACATCAATGTAGAAGACACAGTCCCTGCCTTTGCAAACTTACATTCTAGAGAGTGAGACAGATTTTAGGCAGATGAACACAAAACTTTGTCATTCTTGTAGTCATGAGTAATAGAAAAAGCATAAAGAAGAGTTTAAATATAGAAAATGCAGGGATAGGATAGGATAGGATAGGATAGGAGATAATTCTGACACGATGATCAGACAGTGCCTTTGTGAATAGGTGATATTTCAAAGTAACGGAATAAGCCAAGCAAAGATATAGGAGAATCAAATAAATACAGATATAAGTTAGCATTTTCAAAGAAAAAGAAAAATTTAATTTTGGCAATCCAGAAGACAACTGGTGTGTGAGGTCAAAGAGGTAAATAAGATCAGATCATCTAAAACCTCTAGGCCTGTTTCATATGAACTCTGGAAGGAATCTGCTCAGAATTGTATACTAAGACCCAATAAGAATCTCATCCCTTTCACAAGCTCTTCTATCTTGGAACTAATTTACTAATATGTTTAACTGTATGTACCTTTATTTTGCCATATTCTACCTTTTTCGATCAAAGACCTAAAGTACTCAACATAAAATACACATACACAGAAAACAAGTGAAATATGACTTTAAAAAAAATAAAATGAATAATTGCCAATCAAAAATGTTATTAACATCAAGCCTCTAAAGGATAATATGATCTACCTTTTAAAATTAAATTTATTTTTAATTTATATGTAAAAATACATATAAATAGGATAATGTGATGCTTCTTACATATTAATAGGGTAACATGTGATGCTTCAAAGGGTGTATACATTGTGTGATGTTTCAATAATGTTAAAAATACTTATTACCATTTTTATAATACAAGTGTTCAAAATATTTCTTGTAACTTTTTGAAATACATAACTACCATTATCTATATTTACCTACTATACAATAGAACACCACAACTTCCTACTGTTATCTAACTATAACTTAGTACACTCTGATCAGCCTTTCTCTGTCCTTCTCTCTCCCTTACTCTCCTCAGTTTCTGGTCACCACCATTCTTCTTCAAACTTGTATGAGTTCTACTTTTTTAAATTCTATATAAATTAGTTCATGTGGTACTTATCTTTCTGTGCCTAGCTCATTTCACTTAGCATAATGATCTCTAGTTCCATTCATGTTGAAAATGACAGAATTATATTATTTTTAAGGCTGAATTGTTTTCCATTGTGTATATATACCACATTATCTTTCATCATTCATCAGCTGATGGACATTTGGGTTGTTATTTCTTGACTATTGTGGATAGTGCTGCAAAAAACAAGTGCAAGTATCTATTTGATATACTTATTTCATTTTCTTTGGGTATATACCCAGGAGTGGGATTGTGGGATAATATGATAGCTCTATTTTTAATTTTTTGAGGAATGTCTATACTGTTTTCCATAAAGACTGCATAGTTTCCTTCACAGAACAGTGCTGAAGAGTATGAACAGCCTTTAAAGCAAAGTTAGAAATGTGGAAACTTTATATGATACTCATTATCTATAAGAAGAAAACAAGTAGGTTCATAGGGGAAAGCTAAATTCTCACTGGCTCCTAGGTTTAAAATAATTTATTTTATGAGTATTTATATGAAAGAAACAAAGAGATGTAGTGAGCACTGTGTCCTCAGACATATGGTCCATATGAGTCTTCTGATGACCTTCCTTAACCAAGGAGCATAACACTAAATATCCCAAGAGTAAAATTCAAAGGTGCTTGTTCACCCACATCAAAGAGAAATATCTCTTTGCATTTGAATACCAATATTCTCTTCCATTGTGTAGAAATTGACTTACATGGAGTCTCACAAAAAAATGGAAAGAACCATTGATGTAACAATGTCTGTCTCAATGAGTCTATTAGATCCCTTCTTCACTGATAGTAATTTACCTATAGAAGGCTCCCGCACTGATGTCCAAGGAAAAGCAAGTTTGAATGAAAGGGCTACCTAGAACTGAAAAAGAAGTGGGTAGTTTTGGCAATTCTTATTTCTGACATGATTGAAATAGGGGTTAGGCTGTAGAGAATGGTATATGAATCCAGTAAGCTATATTAGTCAAACAAATTATTATTTGTATTCTGAAGAAATGTGCTCTTGTTTTAAATTGGCTTTGTTCTTTTTTTCTTAGTGAAGTTTCTCTTAAATGTATACAATGATATGCTGGTTGAAATAAGGGTTTTATTTCTATAACTTGAGGCTAATAGGGTAGCAAGTGAAACTTTCAGACAATTGCTGGTCAGATCTTGACCAAAATGTGAGAGCAAATGCCATCTGGACCCTAGGATGAGGAACAGAGATTGAGACAGTAACTGGATACTCAGTACCCATGGGGACCAATTTCCTCCCACTTGAAGTTTTTTCTCACCAAGTTTGATGGGAACAAATCATTTTCTAGAGCAGCAAGTAAGAGTCCACAAGGGAATTAAAATATCATGGTTGGTGTGACAGAGGATTTTGGAAGCCTGAGCCACTGTCAGACCACATGTCATTGGTTGCTACTACCATCACTAATAATCTTATCAATGTATCTCCCTGCCTTCTATGTTTTGCTAAAGCAACATTCAAATTCATGGTATAACTGATATCAATTTCCATCTATGCTGCCATGAAAACATCAGATGTAGAAACAGAATTTTATTTTTTTCATAATTTCTTAAGATTTAATTATTGCCTTAAATAAACCATTAATGTAGCACTGTGATCTGAATGTTTGTGTCCTAAAAATTCATATTTGTAAAATGAATGCCCAATGCAAATGTATTAAGAAGTGGGGCTTTGAGAGGTGATTAATCATGAAATGAAGCAAAAAGCTGTCATCTGTGAGCCAGAAAATGATCCTTCACCAGGTACAGAATCTTAGATTTCCCAACCTTCGCAACTGTGAGCAATGAATTTCTGTTGTCATCTAGTTTATGAAGCTTTTGTCATAGCAGCCCAAATGAACTAAAACATATAGGAAGAGCAGAACCAACAATTGCAATGTGATTTCAGGGAAAAACTGTTCTTTCTCAGAACTGAATTGCTTGAAATTTGCCATTAGTTTTCATGTTCAAACTCTCTTAGAAATGTTGTTAACCCAAGTTGATACATAAAAATCTTGGTAATATGTGATGTAATTATGCATATTAAATTATATTCTAAATGACATTCTCTTCTGATACAGGCTCTTAGAAAACTGAGGATAGCAAAAATTTCTTTGATTTGAAAAACAATCTTCAAAAACATATAGCTAAGATCATGTTTAATGATAAAAATGAATGTTTTTACCATAAAATTAGAAATGAGACAAGAATATCTTCTCTTGTCACTTCTATTCATTATATTGGAAGTGTTAGTTGGTACAATTACACAGAGAAAAAATAAATAACATCAATATTGTATAAATATAAATACTCCCCAAAATGATCTCTGGACTCAATGAGATTCCAGTGAAACTCCCAGAAGTTTTGTTTTGTTTTGTTTTGTTTTGTTTTTTGGTAGAAATTAGCAAGCTGATTTTAAAATTCATGTGAAAATACAAAGGACCTTGATTAGACAAAATAAAGTTGGAATCTGCCATTTTAAACCCTATGAACAGCAGAGAAGCACTGACAATAGTGTTTCCCCTCTTGTATAGAGAGTCGCTATGAGTTGGATACCGACTCGACAGCACCTAACAACAACAGCAACAATATATACCATAAGGACAATAGTTAATAACATTTTATCACCTACCGGACACTTTCTACGAGAATAGATTTTGGGTGCTCTTACTACAACATATAATATATATATATATGTATATATGTATATATATGTGTGTGTGTGTGTATATATATATATATATACACACAACATATATTTTAGATATATATGTATATGTGTATGTATATATATACACATATATATGTATGTATTGTGGTGTATATGTTGCCTGGTTTGACTGCATTAATCATTTAGTTATGTTTATTTACATCAAAACATCATGCTGTATGCCTTAAATATATACAAGAGGAAAACACAAAGTATCTAATTTTAAAATGGGCAAAAGATTTGAAATAAATTCAAAAGAAGGTATACAGGTGACAAGTAAATGAAAACATGTTTAGTATCATTAGCCATAAACTATATACAAATTAAAACCATGAAGAGATACCACTACATGCCTACTAAAATGACTAAAATTAAAAAGACTAATCATACAAGTGTTGATGATGTAAAAGAACTGGCATGCTCATGCACTGCTGGTAGGAATGTAAACTCATGCACACACTTCAGAAGACAGTTTGGCAGTTTCTTAAAACAAGCATGGGGTTTGAGAATTTATTTCAGTGACAGAGCATTTGCCTCAGAATTGCAAAGCCATGGGTTCAGTCCTCAGCACCAGAAAACATTTTTTTAAAAATGTTAAGCATGTTTCTACTATCTGATATAACCATTTCACCTCTAGGTATTTACTCAAGAGAAGTATATGCCATACAAAGTATATGCCACACAAAGCTTTTACACAAATCTTCCTAGCAGGTTTGTTTATGATACTAAAAAAACTGGAGACAAATCAAATATCCACCATCAGGTAAATTGGATGAACAAATATTGTGTACCTATACAATGTAATGCATACCTCTGTACCACTGTGGTGTCTGATCTCCTCAGATCTTGGAAACTAAGCAGGGTCGGTCTGGTTAGTACTTGGATGGGAGACCACCTGGGAACACCAGGTGCTGCAGGCTTGGGAGAAGGACCCGACAACCCACTCCCAATAAACAATCTGCTGTTGAAAACCCTATGAATAGCAGAGAAGCACCGACAATAGTGTTTCGCCTGTCGTTAAGTAGGGTCTCTATGAGTCGGATACCAACTCAACAGCACCTAACAACAACAATACAATGAAATATTAGTCAGCAATAGAAAAAGAATAAACTATTGATACATGCAACAATCTGAATGAATTTCAAAATGGTTATTCTGAGTAAAAGAACTAGAACAAAAAAGGAATATATGATGGTATAATTCCATTTATATATTATTATTATTTTTAAAAATTTTAATTGAAGCTGGGCATGGTGGCACATGCCTATGATCCCAGCACTCAGGAGGCAGATGAATCAGAGCTACACAGTGAGACTATCTCAAAAAAATGAATAAATAAATAAATAGTTGAAACATAAATATACATATTTCTGAGGCAAAGTGATGTTTCAATACATTTATATAACTTGTAGTGATCAGATCAGGGTAATTGGCATACATATCACCTCAGACATATATCATTTCTTTGTATTGAGAATATTCAAAATTGTCTCTAATAGCTATTTGGAAACATGCCATTGTCCTGAACCATAGTTATCCTACTGCACCATAGAACATTAGAACTCATTCCTCCTATCCAGGTGTACCCCTGTACCTGTTAACCACCTTCTCTCCATCTCTCTCTCCTCCCTGCATCCTTTTAAACATCTGGTCACCACTATTCTACTTTCTCTTTCTATAAGATCAGTTTTTTAGCTTCCACACATAAGCAACAACTTGTGATATTTGTTCCTGTGCCTTGCTTATTTCACTTAAGATGCAAAAAGTGCAAACTCATCTATAGTGGGAGGAAGACCAGTGGTTGCCCAGAGAGGAAGTCAAGGAGGAGTGAGATGGAGGGATTGCAAGGGCATGAGGAAACTTGGGGGGATGATGTTTATATTTACTATTGTGGTTATGGGGACAATTTCATGGGTCTATATATGTCAAATTTTATCAAGTCATACTTTAAATGCATAAAGTTCATTGTATGTCCATTATAGTGTAAAAAACTCTTTTAAAAATAAAAGGTTTTTCTGGTCAGTCCCACATATGGAGAAGGGATATAGGAAGAACAGAAAAGAGATCAAGAGTACAGATACCTCTGAACACTATTAATTCATCAACCTCCACAACTGCTTTTCTGGGTCAGTTTCTCCATGAGGACTTACCCTCCTACCACAAATCATTTACACTAGATACTTGCAAAAGACTGAACATGTCACTCCAAAGTTTAGACATCGTAATCCTAAGTCCCAATGTGCTGGCATTAAGGGGTGAGGCTCTTGGAAGGTGATTAGGTCATGATGGCAGAGCACTTGGCACTCGTGAATGGCATTGGTGCTCTATGAAAGAGGACTGAGTTTGCCAGCACTAGAGAGAGACAGGAGAGAGAGAGAGAGAGAGAGAGAGAGAGAGAGAGTCCTAGAGATCCCTTAACTTCCACTATGTGTGAGAAGATACAGTGAGATGGCATTACTTATGAACCAGAAAACTGGTCTTCACTAGACACTGAATCTGCTAGGGCCTAGATTTTAGACTTCCCAGCCTCCAGAACTGTGAGGAATAAGTTTCTATTGTTTGAAAGTGAACAGATTTATGATATTTTGTTATAGCAGCCCAAACACCCTAAGGCAGTGTGATTTTACATTTTCCAGATGGTAAAATGACTCCTACCACCTATTGCTTGAGCCCCTTCTATGTGCCTAAATGGCTTGGTTTTACCAATATTTAAACACATCTTGTAACAAACTATGGAAGGCGGGGCATAAAAGTGAAGAGGCTGTGCTGAAGAGTACCACATTTGCCAGGCTGAGAACTATGAAATACCTAGAAAGGAAGTTAGCTGTACTTACCGGTGTTTTAGATAAAAATTTCTGCCATAGTAGGGAGGGTGGAGAGATAGGAGTTGTGCTAAAAGATCTGCCACTCTGCTAAGGAGTAAACTCAAAGCCCACCTCCCAGTTATGCCTGGCCAGAGACTGCCTGACTGTATTTGAGGACATCTTTGAGACTGGAAGATGTCCCAAGGTGCAGCTATCTTCTTAGAGATCTCTAAATCTCATTGAAAAGCTTTTTGCTTCATAGCCACCTTATTCTACTACAAGTTTGTCAGTGCTTTTTAATCAAAGACCACAGGAATATCTATGGATAACAAGCTGAATTTATTAATCATTATAGAAAGGAATAATATATATATACCATGGGAAACCCTGAAATGTTTCAGTAAGATAATGTTTAAAAGAATCTATTATAGTATTTGCTCTTTGGTTGTATGACTTGGGAGAGAGACTAAGAAATTGGCAGTTTAGTCCAATTAAATGTTATATGAAATCGAGAGAAATTCTATAAGTTTCTTGAAAATCTTATTTCTGGAGAAAAGAGATGAGAGAGTAAAGCTGTAATTGGCTCAAAAAACAAAAAGGAGCAGTCACTCATTTTATCCAAGACAGAAAAATGTCTGGTACTTTATGAGTGACACACAATGACATTGTTTTTATCTACTTAGGCAAAATTATGAAGTGGGCTTGTTTTATATCTTTTTATCATGGTCTCTGTGTTACCTTTCTCTTCATGTGGCAAAATACATAACATGAATAACTTAAGGGGGGAAGGATTTATTCTCACTCATGGGTTTGGAAGTTTCTATTCACAGTCTTTGCCTCCACTGAGGCAAACATCAAGGTGGCAGGAGTAGAAGTCAGAGGCTGCTCACCTCCTGGTGGAAAGGAAGCAGAGAGCAGAGAAGAAAGCACCTGAGACCAGGTATCATCTCAAAAAGTATGCCCTGTCACCCGCTTCCTCCAGCTAGGCCCCATCTCCTAAGCTTTCCATCGCCTCCCAGCCTAGTGCCACCAGCTGGGGACCAAGCATTC
The DNA here is from genome assembly GCA_007922755.1 of Pedetes capensis. Classification (NCBI taxonomy): domain Eukaryota; kingdom Metazoa; phylum Chordata; class Mammalia; order Rodentia; family Pedetidae; genus Pedetes; species Pedetes capensis. Next base: position 14,114 of record VMDO01028554.1, read on the forward strand.
AATAAACCAGCCTGTGAGTGATGTTTCATATCCAAATCATAATAATCTCTGAATGACCTTGACTGAAGTTGTAATTTGTGCAATGAAGTCCAACAAGAGAATAGTATGGCTTCACTGTGAGAATGAGTCAAGCTTGAATAACTTTGAAGCCTAGCTGTCAATGCTAGATCCATTATGAACGTCTGGGACTGCTTTTCCTCTCCTCAGAATTGTTAGAATTTTTATTCACCACATGGTAAGCGCACTTTACAGGAGTAAGAGACAGTGTTATTAGTTGTTGTTTAATTAATCAAATGATTTATTTATTAATATTTCATTCCATCTGTGAGAAGTTTGATGCAAGCAAAAGAGTTATCAATTTGCATAGAAAAACAAAACAGAAAACAGAAATCAGGTATGCCCCAAAGGAAGTGAATAACAAGCACCAAGCTGTCTCTTGACACACTTCTTTTAGGGCAGTAAATGGATCCTCATGGATCAGGAGAAAAAGAGTAACTTACTTCCCGTTAGTCTCCGCTTATAACCTCTCCATTCTTTCAACAAACAAAATCAAGAATCCTTATCACAACCTTTTCTCTCCTCCCTGATTATTGCCAGAAGGACTATCACTGCTCTATAAGGGGAAAAAAAGGAGCCTTCTGAAAAGCTTCAGCTTGAGATTCCCTGTGCTGATAGAGGTAATAAGATGATGTAGTGTTTAGAAGAGTAATATAGATAGGTGAGAGATTGATGGGTAGATAGATAATAGATAAATAGGTGACAGGTAGATAGATGGATGGATAGATAGATAGTTGCAGAATATAATAACCTCTGCCCACAGCTCTAATTTATTACAGCCATCCACCATGTAACTAATATTTCTTAAACTCTTACCAGTCAAAGTACTTCTCTCTTAAAAAGGCGTAATTATGTCCATTTATAGGCATACAAGAATATTAATTTCCTCTGATTGGTAGCGAAAGCTCATAGCTCTGAATTCAGGGCTTTTCAGGTTACACACAGCTTCCTACCATTCATGCTAACCTGGACAACTCTCCCTACTTTTTAAAGTATTTTCTAAAAACAGATTACCCTGTGTAGCAGACATAGTAGCTCCCTCATTACAACTGTGCAGATGAGCTAGAAAAGGGAATTGTGTTGTCATGAGATGTCTCTGCACTGGCTGTGGATACAATAAATTTAGCTACCATGATTTCTGCTGTATCAAACTTTGAGGTAAAATTACAGTATGTGGGGAACATCTTTCTTTGTCACTTTGTGTGGCCCATTCTGGCTCACTCATATGTATTCTATCTCAACTATTCTGGGGTTGACTAATCTAACCCTCACTAAAAGACAGTAAACAGTCCAAACAGTCTGGGTCCATAAATGCAACGTGGTATACATCTGTGTTCACAGCAAACTCTACCATTGATGGAGAGTGAATGTGCTACACGTTTTTGCCTTGTTTTTGATTTTGCAATGCTGGGGATCAAACCTAGGGTCTTTGACATAGTACGCAAGAGCTCTATCACTGAGCCATATCCCCAGACCTAAATAATTTTGTTTTAGTGCAATTTGACTTTTTTTCCACACCTTCAGATCAGCTTTGGGGCAGGTAAACATTCCATTTTCTTGTGTATGGAAAGGGTAAGTCAAAAGCTAAGTAACAATGAAGTCTGACTAAATATGTGATGTTAAGCATAAAAGAGTGTTGGCTCACCTAGAATCATTTTTACATCTTTCTCATTCTCTAAGACAGCTTTGCAAAACTTCCTGACACCAAATTGCTCTGAGAAGAAATGGTTTTACTCAAAGGTCTAATTGGATTCACTTTTCAGTTTTTAAAATCTACTCTGCTCCTGCTTAGAAAATGGCATATAAAGAGGCAAAAGTAGAAGGAAAAAGGTATGTTAGGATGCTACTACAGAAATGTGGGGACAGGGTGATCATTTGGGTTTGAGAAATGATAGTGGGGAAACAAAAAATGTATATGAGTAACACTTTAGCAACAGAAGCAGTAAGTCTTGACGATGAATTGGATGTGAAGGTTAAGAAAAAGGCAAATGTATCGTTAAAATAAAATAGGCCAGCAGAAAAATGTTTTTGGACATTAAATTATTCTAAGTACTGAAAATATTTTGAGATCAGAAGCAAAGTGACTACTTCAAAAATATAACTTTTTGGAACACACTGGAAAACACTTGGATTAAAAATCTGTGACCATTAATAACAAATTCTTTAGATTTACCAAAAACTGGCCTTTCTCCAAGTTGACACTAAACTTGTAGGCCTAGAAAGGACTTTTTTGCCTTCATGGAACTTAAAATTCACAAGTCACTCTCACATGTCTTAATAAGTTTTCTTTTGAGTCAATCCTTCCATTTATTGGCAGTTAATATGGCAGTTCATGGTTCCAACATTGATTAATAGCCCCACTCAAAGAACAGAGCTTTTGGCTAAATGGTTGCATCAAAAATGGCTATAGTCTTAATATTATCATCTAGAATAATGATAATGTAATATACAATATATTACATAATTTTATGTCTGGTTTAAATTTACTTTCAAACAGAACTTAATCTCAGTCATAAATCACATGTGCTTACAATGAGAGCAGAAAAGCCATTTAAAAAACATAAGTTTATGGTACAAGGACCAGAATCTGTTCTCCCCACAGCTAAGGCTTTAAACAGAAATTTCACATACCTACTGTTGAACTAAAGACACCATCCAAAAGCCCAACAGTACAATTTCATTTATGCAAAGTACAAAAACAGGCAAAACCAAGAACATTTGTTTAGAAGTGCATACTTAATTATAAATAAAAAAGGAAGTGATTACCATAAGAAAAAAAAATGTTACAATTGGAGAGCAGAGAAGTGCAAATACTGATTAGGGTGAAGCATGAAGGGTCAGGGTACTAAGTGAGGTTCTATTCTTAAGCACAGTGATGTTTTCTTCATATTGATTTGTTAAACTATATATTTATATGTTATGCATATTTCCATACATTTCACAATAAGAAACTTTCTGTGTCTATCCACTGATACTGCCTGAGTACTAGTGTCTATTATTAGCCACCTATTTTCCAACAGGCTGGGTTTTAGCTCATGTGGTAGAGTGCCGCTCCGCACTCTTAAGCCCCAAGTTCAATCCCCAGCACCACAAAAACTGGAGAAGGACCTGGCAACCCACTCTTAAAACAATCCCAAAGAATCAGCCATTGAAAACCTTATGAATAGCAGAGATCACTAACATAGTGCCAGGAATGGCACAGTGTCAGGGAGTGTTTCTTTGTGTTTTAGGTAAGGGCGCAATGAATCAGACCCGAATTGACAGCACCTAACAATAACAAAATTTTCCAACAGGACAATATTTCAGGATTAGACAAAAATAGTGATGATGGATACATAAATGTTCATTGCATTCCTCAAAATGGCTTAAAGATATTGTTGGCTTCTAATATGGCTTTGCACTGTCATTCAGTAATTGCTGGTGTTTTACAGCTCACAGGCACATGAAGAATTTCAACATGCCCAGCAACTCCAGCACCATCACTGGCTTCATCCTTCTGGGCTTCCCTTGCTCCCGGCAGGGGCAGCTCCTCCTCTTCGTGCTCTTCTCTCTGCTCTACCTCCTGACCCTCATGGGCAACACTTCCATCATCTGTGCTGTGCGCTGGGATCAGAGACTCCACACTCCCATGTACATCCTGCTGGCCAACTTCTCTATCCTCGAGATCTGGTATGTCACCTCCACCGTCCCCAACATGTTAGCCAACTTCCTATCCAACACCAAAGTTATCTCCTTCTCTGGGTGCTTTCTCCAGTTCTATTTCTTCTTCTCCTTGGGTTCTACAGAATGCTTTTTCCTGGCAGTTATGTCATTTGATCGGTACCTTGCCATCTGCAGGCCTCTGCACTATCCTACCATTATGACCAGACGTCTCTGCACCAATCTTATGATCAGCTGCTGGATACTCGGTTTCCTCTGGTTCCCAGTTCCTATTATCATCATTTCCCAGATGTCTTTTTGTGGCTCTAGGGTTATTGACCACTTCCTGTGTGACCCAGGTCCTCTGCTAGCCCTCACCTGTACCAGAGACACTGTAATAGAGTTAACTAGCTCTACCCTAAGTTCTTTGCTTTTATTTATTCCATTTCTCTTTATCATGGGGTCTTATACTCTGGTCCACAGAGCTGTGTTGAGAGTCCCTTCAGCAGGTGAACGGAGAAAGGCTTTCTCCACCTGTGGGTCCCATCTGGTCATGGTTTCTCTTTTCTATGGCTCAGTAATGGTCATGTATGTGAGCCCAATATCTGATCATGAAGCTGCAATGCAGAAGATTGTGACTCTGTTCTATTCTGTGATAACTCCACTTGTTAATTCTGTAATATATAGTCTGAGGAACAAAGATATGAAATATGCAATGAAGAAATTACTGAAAACACAAAGGTCAGAGTCTTAGTTACAAAGATTTCTAGAGACAGAAACTGCTTTTATCCTCTGGACTAAAAAGAAAACTAAAGCCCCGGAGCCATGGCACACACCTATAATCCCAGGAACTTGAGAAGCAAAGGTAGGAGGATCCTGAGTTCAAAGCCAGAGGCAGCCAGCATAGTGTGGCGAGACCCTGTCTAAAGGACAAGAGGGACTAGGGTGCAGGTCCATGGTAGAACACTTGGCTTGCATGTGTGAGGTCTTCAGATCAACCCTCTAGTACTCAAAAAAGAAGAAAAAGAAGAAGGAGGAGAAGGAGGAAGAGAAAAAAAGAAAGAAAGGAACAGAAAACAGAAAGGAAATATAACTGATATTACTCAAAAATTGTTCTTTTCATTATTTTCTAGAATTTGTAAAACTATAAGGTTTGCAAAGATGACCTCCATCTCCCTAGTTTTACAACTGAAAGAGGTGCCAATTGAAAAAATTGAGTTGAATTTGTTGGGAAATTATAATTCAAAACCAACCCCTGGCAACGCAGGAAACTTCTTCACAAAGGAGGAAGGGAAAGAGCACAGTTTTGTTGTTGAATAAGCATTGAACCAGAGTGTCTTGTGCATCACAGACAATCCACTTAAATGAATGCAAAAATGCAAAGAAATCGCACCTTTTTATAAACCAAAGCAAATACAACCCATTATGGTCATATTCTCAGGATAAACAATAACTGGTCCTTGGACAGCACAATTTGTCACAAAAGGTCATCTGGTAGTCATGTGGTAACAGGGGTGGCCATCTGTATTTGCTAACTGGCTTTATACAAAGGAAAAATAAACTCATACCTTTAAGACAAGAAATAGTTTTGCAACTTGGAAGTTAGTCCACCAAAGTTATGCTCCTGCCCTTCCACAGAACTGGGATATGGGAATTCTATCCTCCCTGGTGATTACATTTCACAGACATATTTCCAGGTCCTTGAGAAAGAGGTCCCTGGGTCATAAAGCCGGCCAGATGCTTAGTAAGCTTTTAAAAAGATTTACATACATATTTCAAAGACACAGAAGAAAGCTTAATTAGAAGTTTTCTAAAATAAATACTCTCTGAAAAGGGAGAGAATAAAATCTCTTCTTTTATTCTCAACAGGGATAATTAAGGTTCTTTTTTTTTTTTCTTGAATTTGCCCTTACAAGCTATATAAGGTCATAACCTCAGGACAAAACCTAAAGTTTTCCACTAACCTTTCAACAACAACAACCTATTTATAATTCTGTAGTTGAATTTATAGTACTGTCTTCTGGAACATCTGTCATGATAACATTAATTGATAAACAAAAGATTAATATCTTTGACATGTGTAAATATCATCAGATAAATAAGAAAAATACCATTCATAAACCGGGCGCTGTGGCACACGCCTGTCATCCCAGCGACTTGGGAGGCGGAGGCAGAAGGATCGCAAGTTTGAGACCAGAGGCAGTCTGCCTAACTTAGTGAGACCCTGTCTCAAAAAGTGAAAAAAAAATGGGCGGGGGGCGCAGCTCAGTGGTCCAGCACTTGCAGAGCATGCAGGTACGAGGCCCTGGGTTCAACCCCCAGTACCGCAAAAAAAATAAAAAGAAAAATAAAAAGAAAAGAAAAGAAAAGAAAAACTGCCAAATATATTAAATAACTCAATGGTCTTTTAGGTATGTAAAAGAACCTTCTTTTTTTAAAATAAGGAAATCACCATTAAAAACTCTAATAAACACACCTCTTTCTTTCCTAAAAGATGATAAAAATCAAAAGTGAATTTGGGAAAAGCACCAGTTTTATCCTTTGCTAGTGGAACATAATATGGTATACCTTCTATAGAGGACATTTTGCCAATAACTGTCAAAATATAAATGGTATTCCCTTTGAGCCAACAATGTCACTCATATATTTATGTTACTGATATATGCACACAAGAAAGAGGGCATACATCTAAGAGTATTGACTGCTACTTCTAATCACAAGCAAATGGAGCCATTTAAATTCTCATTATTTAAGGGTTAATTAGATAAATTTTTGTATATCTATAAAACAAAAAAACTCTATGACTATTAAAAATGATGATCTGTACATATCTTTTAATATACAACTATTGTGAAGATAGATTGATAAAAGAAAAGCAAAGTGAAGGAGAGCTATATTTTGAGCTCATGTATGAAGAAAAATTATATAGGCATGTATCTAACTGTTCATAAATACTTGCTAGGCACAGTGGCTGATGCCTATAATCCCAGGTTGAGGAAGGAAGATGGTGAGTTTCAGGCCAGCCTGAGCCATGTAGAGAGACCTTGCCAAAGGAAAAGAAATACATATTTCTGGAAAAAGAAACCACTAATAATGGTTGATTTGAGAAAAACAATTGGATGTCTAGGCATTAGGAGAGGAGACATTTCCATTGTATATGCTTTTGTATTTTTAAATTTTCATTCTATGTGCATGTATTGCATTGAAACACATTAGCACAATATTTAATGTCAACATTAAAGAATAAAATTTAAAATTATATCAGTATGAAATTAAAATTAGAGAAACATTTCTTTCTAATTCCTTGGGAAAGATGTAAGAGAGCTGATAATTGCTAGAAAATAAAAAAGAAGGAAACTGGCAAAATCTTGGCATCCTCTCATTGAAATTCCTAATGTTGAGACAAAGAAAATGTTTTCCTCCCCTGGGGACCTGAAAGAGTGAATAAACTATGAAAAATTAAAACTGGCCTTTTTAAATAATTGTTATGTCATCTCCCTCCATTATCACTTAGTCATTTTTTTAATTGGATACATTCATTATACCAGGCACTGAGCAAGTAGGTAAATTATGATACATAAGTGGACAAGACACATTTCCCTTCCCTGTGGGACTTATAAACCTGTGGTAAACCAATGGTAAATTGAGCAAGATGCTCTCTAAAGAAGGATATTGTAAGTTGCTACTGGATCAAGTGAAAGAACAGTACAGATAGCAGGTGTGGTAGCACACACCTATAATCCCAGCATTTGGGAGGCTGCAGCAGGAGGAATGACATGAGTTCATGGTCAATCTTAGCTACATAGCAAGTTGCAGAGTTGCAGCACAGACTGGGCTGGGCTACTCAATGAGACTGTCTCCAGGAAAAAAAAAAGTATCACAGATAAAGACCAAGAGTAGTTGGTCATGGTGGCTCACACCTGTAACCCCAGCGATCAAGAGGATGACTAGAAGGGTGTCAAGTTTGGGGACAGACTGGGCTACAGAGAGAAACTCAGTCTCAAAAAGACTAACAACACAACAAAACAGAAGTATTATGGTGTGAGAAAGCATAGAAAGTTCTGAAAAATGTCTGTAATAACTCACAGCCTGCAGCTGTACCACCCTGGCATCCGATCTCATCAGATCTCAGAAGTTAAGCAGGGTTGGGCCTGGTTAGTACTTGGATGGGAGACCACCTGGGAACACTAGTCCCAAAAATCAACAGCCATTGAAATAGCAGTTGTTGTTATTATTGTCATTGTTGTTGTTGTTAGGTGCCCTCATAGCAACCTTTACAGGGTTTTCTTTTTTTTTTTATTAGAAATTTTTAATGTACATCATAATGCGATTCATTTTGACATGCTTTTCATTGTGACAATTTTCATATATGCAATTTGATAAGCATTATTCATATAGGTTACCCCTTACCCTCCTCTATGTTTCCCCCCATCCCCCCCTTCCCATCTAAGTTTCCCATCCAAGTCTTCTCTATCTTTTACTATATAGTATTTTTCTATATGTCCTCGGGTTCCATTTCTGTTTAAGATAGAAACTTTTCCTGTAGTGGTCTTTGTTTCTATCTTGTTAGAACAATTACATGTGATTTTTAGTCCATTTGTATTGACCTCATTCTTATCTTCCCTCCCCCTCTTTTAATGTGGTCTGACCTTTGAGTAGGATTTTACCTTCCTGTAATTTTGAGTCAGCTCTCTCATATGAGTGAGAACATGTGTTGTTTCTCTTTCTGAGCTTGTGTTCGTTCACTTAAAATAATTTTCTCTAATTCCATCCATTTTGCTGCGAATGACCCTATTTCATTTTTCTTGATTGCTGAATAGTATTCCATTGTGTATATATACCATAGTTTTTTTATCATTCTTCGGTTGAAGGGCACTTTGGTTGATTCCATACCTTTGCTATTGTGAAAAGCGCTGCATTGAACATGGAGATGCAGGTGTCTCTGTGGTATAATGACTCATCACCTTTTGGGTAAATTCCCAATAGTGTTATAGCTGGGTCATATGGTAGATCTATTTTTAGTTTTTTGAGGTACCTCCATATTGATTTCCATAGTGGTTGTACCAATTTACAGCTCCACCAACAATGTAGAAGTGTTCCCTTTTCCCCACAACCTCGCCAGCATTTGTTGTTGTTTGTTTTATTGATCTTGGCCATTCTTCCTGGTGTAAGGTGAAATCTCAGCATTGTTTTGATTTGCATTTCTCTAATGGCTAGGGATATTGAGCACTTTTTCATGTGTTTCATGGGTTTATGAATCTCTTCATTTGAGAACTGTCTACTCAGTTCCTTTGCCCATTTGTGTATTGGGTTGTTTGGTTTGGGGTTTTTTTTTTTCCTTGAGTTCATTATAAATTCTAGTAATTAGACCTTTGTCAGATGTATAAAATGTGAAGATTTCTTCCCATTCTGTGGAGATTTCTTTGACACTGTTAATTGTTTCTTTTGCTCTACAGAAGCTTCTTAATTTGATGTGGTCCCATTTATCTATTCTTGTTGCAATTTCTTGAGCAACTGGGGTCCTATTAAGGAAATCTTTTCCAATGCCTATATGATGGAGTGTATGGCCTATCTTGCCTTCTATGAGTTTTAAAGTTTCTGGTTTTATGTTGAGATCTTTTATGCATTTTGAGTTAACTCTTGTGTATATTGAGAGATGTGGATCCACTTTCATTTTTCTGCATGTGGACGACCATGTTTCCCTGCACCATTTGTTGAAGAGGCTGTCCTTCTTCCAGTTTACTTGCTTTGCTCCTTTGTCGAAAATCAGGTGGCTATAGGTGTGTTGAGGTATGTCTGGGTCTTCTATTCTGTTCCAGATGTCTTCGGGCCTATTTTTGTGCCAGTACCAAGCTGTTTTTGCAACCACTGCCTTGTAGTAAAGTTTGAAGTCAGGGATTGTGATTCCCCCTGCATTAGATTTGCAGCTTAAAAGTGTTTTGGCTATACGTGGTCTTTTGT
>VMDO01028555.1:0-23777 GCA_007922755.1 Pedetes capensis
TTTCTTTTTTCTGGCTTCATGTACTTTGAAGCTCTTTTATTAAGTGCATACACATTTAGAATCATTTCTTTTGATGAATTGACCTCTTTTATCATTAACTATTCCTCTGTATATATGGATACATTTTTTGTTGTGAAGATTAATTTGTCTAATATTAATATAGCCCTTCTGGTTTGTTTTGATTAGTGTTTGCATGCTATGCCATTTTCCATCCTTTTAAATTAACCCATTTATATGTTTATATTTAAAATGTATTTCTTATACCAACTGTATAGTTGAGTTTTAATTTTATCCACTCTGGAAATCTGTCCATGTTAAATGGAATATTTATTTACATTTAACCTAATTATCAACATATCTGGGCTTTAATTTAGTCATTGTACTTGTTTCCTATTGTTCCCATCTGTTTATGTTCTTTTTTCCTATTTTCATGCTTTTTTTGGATTGTGTGTTTTTCACTATTCTATTTTATCTTCATGATTGATTCATTAACTATATATCTTTGTGGCTTTTGTTGTTGTGGTTAGGGGCCTTCGAATAGGTGTCCGACTCATAGAGGCCCTATGGTCATGCTTCTCTGCTATTCAGAGGGTTGTCAATGGCTGATTGTTTTTTGGGAGTGGGTTGCCAGGTCCTTCTCCCAAGCCTACGGCAGCTGGTGTTCCCAGATGTTCTCCCATCCAAGTACTAACCAGGCCCAATCCTGCTTAGCTTCTGAGATCTGATGAGATCAGATGCCACAGTGGTATGGCTGCAGGCTTGTGGCTTTTAGCATTTATTATATGGCCTATTTTATATATATTTGACTTATCATAGTCTATGTTTAAGTAATATGAGAATACTACACCAATAATGTAATAATCTTACAACAATATACATCCATTTCACACCTATCTTAGTTTGTGGTACTTTCATACATTTTAGATCTACATATGCTGCAAAACTCACAATACATTGCGATTATTTTTAATTTAAACAGTCAAATGTCCATAAAGATTTTAAAATTGAGTAAAAAATCTATTATGTTTACTCATATAGCCACTCACGGTGGTATACACCTGTAATCCCAGCAACTCAGGAGGCTAAAGCAGGAAAATCTTCGGTTTGAGGCCAGAGGCAGCCTGTGCAAGTTAGTGAGACTCTATCTTAAAGAAAAAAGACTGGTGGTGCATCTCAGTGTCAGAGTGGTTGCCTAGCATGCATGAGACCCTAGGATCAACCTGAACATTGCAAAAAGGTACAAAATATTTACTTATGTATTTACCTTTTCCTGCACTCATTTTTCACTACTATAAACCACAAATATAAATTTGCATTTGGTACCATTTCTCACATACCAGAAAAACTGAACCAGGCACCACGGCACACACCTGTAATCCCAGCAACTTGAGAGGCTGAGGTAGGAGGATCACAGGTTCGAGGCCAGAGGCAGTCTGTTCAACTTAGTGAGATCATGTCTTAAAATAAAAAATGAAAATGGAGATGTAGCTATACTCAAAAAGAATTCTCTCGGCTTTTGACCGTCTGAAAAAAGTAATGAATTACATCCACTTAAAAAAAAGATATTTCCATGCTGGTCATGGTGGTGCACCCCTGTAATCCCAGCTACTCAGGAGATGGAGGCAGAGGGATAGCAGTTTCAAGGCCAGAGGCAGCCTGTGTAACTTAGTGAGACCATGTCTCAATTTAAAAAAATAAAAAAGGGACTAGCGGTGCAGCCTAGTGGCAGAGCACTCACAGAAGTGTGTGTGAGGTCCTGGGTTCAGTCTCCTAGCACCACACACGAACACACACACACACACACAAAGATATTTCCAGATATTTTCACTAGGTAAAGAATTCTGGGTTAGCATTTTATCTCTTTCCCAGATTCTTTAAAGGTGCTTCTCCACTTTCTGGCACAGTTGACCTGCATGTTCTGGCAAGAAATCTGCTATCATTCTTATCTTTATTTCTCTGTATACAATGAGAAATATTTTCTTCTGGCTGCATTTAAAACTTCCTCTTTTTCACTATACTTCAGCAACTTTATTATGGTATAACATTGTGTTTTTATTCTACTTGTAGTTTATTAAACTTTATAGATCTATGACTTCACAATTTTCATCAAATTTGGGAAAATTTCAGCGATTATTTTCTTCAACTACTTCCTCTCCTCCCCTATTTTTCAGAGATCCAATTACATATATGTTAAGCAGCTAGTTCTTATTTACTAGGTTACTGACACACTATTTTTCAGTCTTTTTTCACTCTGTGCTTCACTTTGAATACTTTCTATTGTAATGTCCTCAAGATAACTGACTTTTTCTTATATAATTTCTAATCTATGCTTGATCTCATCCAGTGTATTTTTTATTTCTTTAATATACTTTTATTCCTAAAATTCCCATTTTTTCTTCTACTTCTCTTTTATAATTTTCATATTTCCCCCTTACAGAAGATATGGAGCAATTTTTTTTAAATTTTTTCCAGTAATCTCACTGTATTCGTAATTTTTAGTGCATAATTTAATGGGTCTCATTATGACACTTCCATACATTTATTTCATTTTTACATTGCTCATGTTCACCTTCTCAATTATCCTCTCATAACCCCCTCCACTATCCCCTCCTGATCCACCAATGGCCCTCCTTCTGCTTTTGTGTCTTGTTTGTGTGGATATCTACTTATATTATATACATTCCAATTTTGTCTTAAGGAAAAAATGCATGATATTTCCTTTCCTTTCTCCCATTACCCTTTTTTCTTGTCCCCTTGTCCTTTTCTGTTACTTTTCCCTACACAGGTCCCCTCTACTTTCATGACCCATATGTTTTAATATTGAATATGTATTAAAGAGAACATGTGATATTTATCTTTCTGGTTATGGCTTATATCACTTAAAATAATGAACCCTAGTTCCATCCATTTTCCACAAAATGCCATAATTTTGTTCTTTTTTGTGGCTGAATAAAACTTCATGATGTATTTATACCACAATTTCTTTATCCACACACCTTTATGGTTAATTCCATACCCTGGCTATTGTGAATAATGCTGTAAAAAAACATGAATAAGACTCAACAATGCCTAACAACAACAACAACAACCATAACAGACCTAGGATTATTGTACTCATTTTTCTGTATAATAATGATGATCTGGAATAGAATTGCAGCTTTTCATTTTAGATAAGGCCTGTTTATCTAGTTTGCTACCATTCCTTCATGGAACACCTGCCTAATTTACATTATCTTAGTGCCTACAGGTAGAATTGTTATTCAAAGTAGTTTTGCTAAATATAACTAATATAACCGCATTAGTATAACTATCTACACATCAGACCTACTTGCTTGTGTTTCTAAATCTTGCCCGATAGAGTGTTTGTCTTATATGATATTCTTTTGGGATACCAGACATAATTTCTTACCTCTCAATCACCAACCACCTCTGAAATAATCAATCAGTAAGTGCATATTAAGCAATGCTGCAACAGGGTAGAGAGCCCATTAGAGTGAAAACAGGGGGATGGATGCTGAGTTCATATCCTTGGGAAAGTCCTCTCCTCTCCTTCCTTTTTGTGTTGTCAGAGGTAGGAGATTAAGTCACATGATACCTAAGATCTTTGCCACATTAAGTATTCTATGACTACCTTTAATCAGTGATTCCTCTAAATTTTTCTAGATTTTGAGCAAATACCTATCCTAAATGGAAAAAAAAAAAACACAAATGAACTTGCATGGACAGAGCTTAGTGCTGTAATCAGTGAACATAAAGAAGAAAGTCAATCTTATGAATGGTCAGTGGTTTGCACAAGCACTATTTGCTGTAAGGTGCTGAGTCATTAACAACAAATGAACTAGAAAAAACAAAAGACAAGCTTTACTTTGCTTCCTGGGCTTCTCTGCTGAGAGCTGTACCATTTTTATCACTTAGATAAAAGCTGAAATAGAAACAGCTTTTCAGGGTCCAAACTTTCTCCTGTGCAGTTGTCGAGAGAAGCAGAGAACTGGGCATGAGTTCACTCTCAATGGTTCACAGCCCAACCTCCAAGACAATAAAAATATATGGAAGCATCAGAGAGTCATAGAACATTAATCTGTTATCACTCTAGCAAAGTCATTTAGGGGATGAAAGAAGATGCTTTGAGGCCACCTAGAATTATAATTCAAGAAATTCTAAGTGGCTAAGATAGAGAGATGGAGCCTGGAAAATTAGATTCTGATCTTAAGTTTACCATTTATTATCTGGGTGACTTTTCTAAGGGTGCTTTATCTCACTGGACCTTAGTTCCCTAATCTAACAGAATGGAATATGGTATCACACCTCACTGGAAGGATTCAATGAGATACTATGCATTTGAGCACCTAGCACAGAATTTGGCCCATAGAAGATATATTGTTGTTGTGTGCCGCCGAGTCGGTATCCAACTCATAGCGACCCTCACAGGGTTTTCAATGGCTGAGTGCTTCGGGATTGCCTTGGGAGTGGATTGCCAGGCCCTGCTCCCATTTTTGCAGTGCTGGGAATTGAACTCTGGGCCTCAGAGACTGCAGCGCAGTGCTCTACCCACTGAGCTAAATCCCAGCCCCATAGAAGATATATAACAAATGATAAAATGTCTAAGAGTTTCCTTGAAATCCTAATCTGTATTGACACACAGGCTATTTTTTTATATATTGATATCTAGAACAGAGTGTGCAATGGAATATAGAGAGACAATTGAGTGTAAGGTATGCTCACCCCATCCTTTGGCTATGGAAGTTAATGCCTAAAGATAAGCCATAGGAATCAATACAGTTTAGTCTTCTGGCATTAGATAGAAAGGATGATAGAAGAGAAAAGCAAATCAGTACTCATAGACTCCTACCTCCCTTGTAGCCTCTGAAGGCCAGCCTACCAAAAACAGCCCATGGTCTGAGCATTCAGGCAAGGAACAGTTCAGAATAAGAGAGGGGAAAATGTGTTCACAAGGCTATTAATAATACATATATTGGTGTGTAGTCTGAAGCTGATTTTCTAACACCTAACCTAATATTGTTCTGGAAATGGAAATTAGGATAGAGGACGAAAGATCTTCAGTAGCAGGAAAGTCAGGCCTAGCTAGGGTACTTTAATTTTTCTTAGATTTAGAGGAATCCCAACAGAGTTTCTGGACTCCTTACAGCTGTCATTAGTGCTGTCCTCTGTATTCAACTATGACCCTAACTTATCTCTATCCTGAAGGCACTATAATGAAGCTTTATTTTGGTACAATGCTATTGTGACCAAAGGAATAATGTTTTAATTGGTCCACACTAACTCTCCCTGTCTACACTTTTTAAGAAGGCAGCTTCTTTGTGTCCCATCCCCAGAAAATAGTGTTCTTTGTAGTAATGCTTTCAATCACTTCTACCAGGTTTTTCTTGATCAGAGTTCCAAGTATTTCCTCTCCCAGAGCTAACCACAGAGTGTCCAGGAATTCCAGGAGATCCAAATGAAGGACTCGTATACTAGTAAACTTCCAGCTTTCTTCCAAGTGTTACTGCCACCACTAAAATCAGTGATGGTTAATATGAGTAACTGTTGGCTGTACTCTGGGTGGGACTTCAACAACACTTATTGAACCCCTAACACCTTCCAGATAATTTCACTTACATTGCCTCATGCCTCTTCTGGAAAATATCCAATGTATGTATTAGTAGCTCTTATAAATGAGGACACTGAGGCACAGAGCAATTTAAGTGCCATTCTCAGGAGTACATAGCTGATAAATGACAGGGTTGGGAATTTAAATCATGAATACCTTACTTTAAGTTTTTCTTTGTACTACATGTAATGTATATTAGTACATGGCCTCACTGAAGTATCAATTCACTAGCCCTCAGAAAACTAGGCAAATACTTCTCTCCTCAGAGCCCTTGACACATTGGTGCTTATTACAGAATAAACTGATGTGATAATCTTTCAATTCTCTTCTCCCTACTAAGAATCTGACAAAGAAGTCAAACTGCTTAAAAGCCATCATAAGCTTTTACTCAATTAAAACACCTTTCTCAAATCTAGTTAAAGCCTTCAGTGACTTTCTCGGCCATGAAAGTCTTTAATCAAACATGGAAGATCAGACTTAGACTACAAATCCCCCAGAGAAAAAAAGAGAGTAATTTCAAAATTTGCCTTAAGGGCAAATGAAGGATATGAGGGCCTTTCCAAGAGAACAAATGAGGATCTGATGAGGGAAATTTCAAAGATACAAATCAATTAAACTCATCAAAAATATCTGTAAGTACTGTCCTATCATTTTACATATAAGGAAACTGAAGCCCAAAGAAGGAAGTTGTTGTTGTTGTTAGGTGCCATCGAGTCGGTATCTGACTCATAGCGACCCTCATAGGGTTTTCAACGGCTGACTGTTTTGGGATTGCCTTGGGAGTGGATTGCCAGGTCCTTCTCCCATTTTTGCGGTGCTGGCAATTGAACTCGGGACCTCAGAGACTGCAGCGCAGTGCTCTACCAACTGAGCTAAATCCCAGCAGAGCTACCCAAACTCACACAGTGAGAGGTGAGGCTAGAAGTCATTATGCTGAATTCTCTATCAAATGAAAATATTAAGAACTTGAAAGTAGTGTTAGGGCGGCAATGACAGAAAGTTGGTGGAACAGATGGGGAAAGAGTGCAGGAAAAAAATCCCTGGTGATCTCCTTCATAGTTTAGAGACTAGTTATTTGGCCTCAAGTAAATGCCAAATTTAAGTAAGCAGCATAAAAACACATCTCACTTCAAGGGTTAAATGAGATAATATACATTGAAGAGCCCTGAGTGGCCCAGAGCATATAAGTAACAAATGATCATTTATAATTGGTAATTAAGCCAGGTGTGATGGCATAGGCCTATAATCCTAGTGACTCAGGAGGCAGAGGCAGGAGGATGACGAGTTCGAGGCCAGAGGCAGCCTGTATAATTTAGCGAGACTCTGTCTCAAACTAAAATGTAAAATATGGGATGGGGGTGTAGCTCAATGGTAGACAGCTTGCAAAGCATGTGTGAAGCCCTGGGTTCAACCCCCTAGTACTATGAATAAATAAATAAATAAATAAATGGTAATGAAAATTACCAAATTTGACTGATTTATATGAGAGTCAACTGATTCTGACTTTTACCAGAGTCAAATGAAAGTCTTATTAAGACAGTTTTTGGACCCCACCTCCACATTTCTAATTCAGAATTTGTATTTCTAATAAGTTCCAAGTGATGCTGATGCTGATGGTCCAGGGACCCATAGCAAATAAATCAGTGAAAACTCAGGTGAACTTTCCTTTTAGTTGCTACCCCAAATCTGGAAGGGAAAATTGCATTTTCTAAAATATAAAACAAGCAAAAACAACTCAACCTATGGTTTTAGGCAAATCCTTTATTCCCCTTCTGGACCTTAGTTTCCCTGTACACACAATAAAGTGTTTAGAATAGGTAATCCCAAGTGATGTTCAAGATCATATTTTTTTTTTAAAAAAGTAATTGGTACTGTAAAGACTGAATAGTTTCACAACACAAATCACAGCAGCCAGCCTATTCAGGTAGTTACTAGGTCTGTAAGCTATTATTGTACCCCTTTGCTCCCCCTCCAGCCAGTACATCATACAGAATTCCTTACATAAGATACTAGGCACAGTCCCAACTGGTTTCAATGGGAGTTGTTACCTAAGGATTAAGTTGGAATCTCAGCCGTTGCTCTTCTGAAAGCTGAAAAGATCACATCGTTAAACTATGTCTAGGGAGGAAAAAAGAAGCTATTCATGTCCTCTGAACACATGCTTATGTTTCAGTTCCAACTGCTTATACATTTGCATCTGTTTTCATTCTTGGAAATGTGATTGCCTTTTTTAGGATTATGGTAACAGACAAATATTGTACTGTGAGAATCTTTCCATTGCTGTTCTGAATCGTGTACTCCGGAAACATCCTTGGAACATTTGGAATGACTGATGGTTTTGTGATTATATTTCATAGGAATGGGCAATGTAACTGAACAGGTGTGGGAGAATGGAAAAAGTACTGTATGAGCCTAGAGGATTTACTTCCCCAAAGTACTTCTACTACAGGCTGTGCCTGAATAAGCTATTTTACTTTCCTGATCCATTTCCTAATCAGTAAAATTAAGGGAGTCATGCAAACTCAGAGAAGTAGACCTTGCCCTATGAAGTAAAATGAGTTGACTACCACCCGCAAAAGTAAAGGGAAGTAAAAAAATAAGTAGTTCTCATGACAAAAGACAGAACAATAGTATAGAGAGATGCAAAATAAAATTCTCCCTTTCTACATCTACCTCCTTTCCAACAGTGCTAACAGCTTTGTGTAGCTTTTTGAATATTTTCTTTGCATATACAAACATATATGCAATCTTTTGCATTTTAAAAGAATAAGTATACAAATGCACATATGAAAACATTTCTTAAATTAAGAAAATAGTCATTTTGTGAATGATATTTTATATTTCTGTACTTACGTTAATCTTATATAGTATAAATCCCAGCAGTAGAATTAAATTTAAAATCTTATATTTTAAATTTTTTTAAAAAAATTTTGAACTGTGCACAGTGGTGCATGCCTGTAATCTCAGAAACTTGGGAGGTGGAGGCAGGAAGATAACAAGTTCAAGATCAGAGGCAGTCTGTATCATTTAGTGCAACCCTATCTCAAAAAAAAGTTAAAAAAAATGGATGCAGCTCAGTGGTCCAACATTTGCAAAGCATGCAAGCATGAGGCCTTTAGTTCAACCCCTAGTACCAAAAAAAAAAAGAAAAAAAGAAAAAAGAAAAAAAGAAAAGAAAAGAAAAAGAAAAAGAAAAAAAGAAATTTAAACAAGGTTGCTCTATGTAAGTTGGACTGGCCTAGAACTATATATTAAACTTTTAGAGATTATGTTTTAGATGTACTTTCTATACACACTAAGAATTAACAAATCAGGGATGAAATTTAAAACTTCCTAGATCAAATGAAAGTGAAAACAGAACTGGAAAGCAAAGAGATACAGCAAAGTGGGAAGTTTATGCCTATGAGTGTTTGCATCAAAAAATCAGAGACAGATCAAATAAATAGCATAATGATGCTCCTTAAGACCTTGGAAAAACATGAACAAGCTGAACTTAAAATTATTAGGTAGAATTAATAAAGATCATGGAAGAAATTAATGAAAATGGAGACTAAAAGAAGAATACAAAGAATAAATGAAATAAAGAGTTGGTTCTTGAAAAGGATAAACAAAACCAACAAGACTTCAACCAAACTACGCAAAAGAAAGACAAGGAAAAATCAAATTGATAAAATTAAAGATTAAAAGTGAACCATTACAACAGATACCACTGAAATCCAAAAGATCATTAGGGAATACCCTGGAAATATATTCCCCCAAAATTGAAAATCTATAAGAAATGGATAAATTCCTCAACATATATGACCTGCCATAATTAAATTAAAACTATATAAATAACTTAAACAGACCTAAAATGAGTAACAAAATTGTAGTAGTAATAGAGTCCCCCAAAAAAGAAAAGCCCAGACCTAATGATTCAATGTCAAATTCCACCAGATTTAATGAAGAACTAATACCCATGCTCCTCAAACTATTCCATAAGATAGAAAGGAAAGGAATACTTCCAAACTTATTCAGTAAAGACAGTATTGCCCAAATACCCAAACCACATTGTTGTTGTTGTTGTTAGGTGCCGTTGAGTGTTGAGTCGAGTCCGACTCATAGCGACCCTCATAGGGTTTTCAATGGCTGACTGTTTCGGGATTGCCTTGGGAGTGGGTTGCCATGTCCTTCTCCCATTTTGCCGTGCTGGGAATCTAACTTGGGACCTCAGAGACTGCAGAGTGGCACTCTACCAACTGAGCTAAATCCCAGCCCCCAAACCACCAACCACATTTTGTTGTTGTTAGATGCCGTCGAGTCAAGTCCAACTCATAGCGACCCTATGTACAGCAGATCGAAACACTTGCCGATTCTCTGCCAGGCAAACCATCTTATTTATGTTTAAGCCCATTGCTGCAGACACTGTGTCAGTCCATCTCGTGGAGGGTTTTCCTCTTTTGCGTTGACCTGCCACTCTTCCAAACATGATGTCCTTCTCCAGGGATTGTTCTCTCCTGACTACATGTCCAAAATATGTAAGACGCAATCTGACCATTCTTGCTTCTAAGGAGCACTCTGGTTGTACCAACCACATTAGGAGACAGAAGAAAAATTAGTCCAATTTCCCTGATGAACACAGATGCAAAAATTCTCAGTAAAATACATGCAAACCAAACCCAACAACCTATTAATAAGATTATGCATCACTATTAACTGGCTTTCATTCCAAGGATGCAAGGGTGATGGAAATTATGCAAATCAATAAGTGTAGTATAGCACATAAATTGACTCAGACAGAAATCACATGGTCTGGGCTGGAGATTTAGCTCAGTGGTAGAGTGTATGCCTAGCAGGTGCGAAGCCCAGGGTTTGATCCCCAGTACCAAAAAGACAAAAAACAAAAGGCAAAAAAAAAAAAAAAAAAGAAATCACATGGTCATTTTAATAGATGCAGAAATAGGCTTTGATAAAGTTCAGTATCCCTTCATGATGAAACCCCTGAAGAAACTAGAAGAAACATATCTCAACACAATAAAGGCTGTATATGAAATTCCTGTAGCCAATATTATAACGGTGGGGAAAAACTGAAAACATTTCCTCTAAAATCAGGCATGAGACAAGGGTGTTCACTCTCTCTACTTTTATTCAATATAGTAATTGAAGTCATAGCCAGGGCAATAAGGCAAGGGAAAGAAACAAAATGGACACAAATAGAGAAGAAAGAAGTCAAGTTATCCCTCTTTCCAGACATAATCCTGCACTTAACATACTCTAAAGACTCCTCCAGAAAACTCTTAGATCTGATAAATTCTTTCAGGACTCAGGTGCGGTGGTGCACACGACTTGGAAGGCTGAGTCAGGGGGATCACAAGTTCAAGGCCAGAGGCATCTTGTGTAATTTAACGAGACAGGCCTACACTTCAAAATCACTCTGGTTCCTCAAAAAAACTAGCCCTCAATAAAAGCTGATAAGGTCAGGTGTGTCATGAGATGGCTGGCCCTGTGGAAGGGCTGAATTAAGAAAAATGGTGGCACTAGATAACTTTGTAAATGGTTGCTAGATGACTTTGTAAAAGGTCAAATTCAGGGAATTCCTGCAAATGGCTAAACTCTGAAAAACACAAACTTACTTTGTACTTTGTACCCCCACCCTTTTACCATAAAAAAAGTTTCTGCTTCTGTAATTTTGCTTCTCCTCCCTTATCCTATAAAGCCCCTAACCACTGTGAGTCAGATGCTGCCTTCTGAAAGTCTACTCACAGGACTGAAAGTAGCTGGCTGGCTGGTCTAAATAAACTTTTCTGCTCCTGATCCAGTTGTTTGTGTCTTGGAGTATTTTTCTGGGGTCCAGCTGCTGGGTACAACATCTCAAATTTAAAAAAATTAAAAATAGGCTGGAAGTGCAGCCCAGTGGTAAAGCACTTGAAAAGTATGTGCAAGGCCCTAGGTTCAACTCTTAAGTATTACAAAATAAAGAAGAAAGAAAATAAAAGAAAAATACTTTCAGCAAATTAGTAGGATACAAAATTGACATTCAAAAATCATTAGCATTTTTATATACCAATAACAAATATGCTAAGAAAAAATCACCTGCAGCCCTACCACTGTGGCGTCCAATCCCATCAGATCTTGGAAACTAAGCAAGGTTGGCCCTGGTTAGTACTTGGATGGGAGACCTCCTGGGAACACCAGATGCTATAGGCTTGGGAGAAGGACCTGGCAACCCACTCCCAAAATAGCAATCAACCATTGAAAACCCTACGAATTGCAGACAAACACTAACAATAGTGTTTTGTCTGTTGTGCATAGAGTTGTGATGAGTCGGACAATGACTCAACAGTACCTAACAACAACAGCAAAGAAAAAAATTCAGAAAGGAATCTCATTCACAATGGCCTCAAAAAAAAATAAATAAATAAAATACCTAGGAGCACACCTAACAAAAGAGATGAAAGACTTCTATAATGAATAATTTAAAACACTGAAGACAGAAATTAAAGAAGATACTAGAAGATGAAAACAGTTCTCATGCTCATGAATCAAAAAAATTATTATCATGGAAATGGTTAAACTACCCAAAACAATCTACAGATTGAATGCAATCCCCATCAAAATTCTAATGAGTTTTTCACAGAAATAGAAAAGAATCTGAAAGTTCCTATGGAAGCACAAAAGAACCCAAATAGCCCAAGGAGATATCACAATATCTTTTTTAAATTTTTATTTGTTTGTTTGTTTGTTTTTGCTCTACTGGGGATTGAACCCAGGGCCTTGTGCTTGCATGCTTTGCAAGTGCTGTACCACTATGCTGCATGCCCTGCCCATTTTTTTTTAACTATTTTGAGACAGGGTCTTGCTAAATTACACAGACTGCCTCTGATCTCAAACTTGCGATCCTGCCTCAGCCTCCAGAGTTGCTGGGATTAGAGGCATGTGCTACCACACCCAGCGCCATCACAATATCTGATATCAAATTATACTGTAGAGCCATACTAACAAAAGTGGCATGAAAATGGCCCGAGAACAGACATGTAGACCAATGGAATAGAATAAAGAACTCCTAAATAACCCCTTGGGCTGGGATTTAGCTCAGTGGGTAGAGCGCTGTGCTGCAGTCTCTGAGGACCCGAGTTCAATTCCCAGCATGGCAAAAATGGGAGAAGGGCCTGGCAGTCCACTCCCAAGGCAATCCCGAAATAGTTAGCCATTGAAAACCCTATGAGGGTCGCTATGAGTCGGATACCGACTCGACGGCACCTAACAACAACAACAACAAATAACCCCTTGCAGCTCCAACCATCTGTTTTGACAAAGGTACCAAAAACATACATTAGGGAAAAGACAGTCTCTTCAAAAGATGTTTCTGAGAAAACTGAATAGTCACATGTAGAATGGAACTAGATCTCTACCTATCTCTCTGTACAAATATCAATTCAAATTGGATCAGAGATCAAATTGAAACCACTAGAGGAAAATATAGGAAAAATACTTCAAGAAATAGGCATAGGCAAGAACTTTCTAAAAGAGACTTCAGTAGCCCAGGAAATAGTAACAAGAATAGCAAGAATAGTAGCAAGAATTTACAAATGAGTTTGCGTGGAATTAAAAAGTTTCTTCACAGCAAAAGAAAGAATAAAATAGACAGCCTACAGAATGGGAGAATATCTTTTCCAACTATACAGCACAATTTGCAGGGGATTAATGTCCAAGATATATAAAGAACTCAGAACATTAAATGCCACAAAAACAAATTAACCAAGCAATAAATGGGTCAATGAATTGAATAGATGGTTCTTAAAAGAAGCACAATAAGCCGGGTGCGGTGGCGCATGCCTGTAATCCTAGTGGCTCAGGAGGCGGAGGCAGGAGGATCGCAAGTTCGAGACCAGAGGCAGTCTGTAACTTAGCGAAACCCTGTCTCAAAAAGTAAAAATAAAATGGGCTGGAGGTGGCAGCTCAGTGGTCCAGCACTTGCAAAGCATGCAGGCGCGAGGCCCTGGGTTCAACCCCCAGTACCAAAAAAAAAAAAAAAGAAGAAGAAGAAGAAGCACAATAGCCAATAAATATGTGAAAATATTAAATATCTTTACCTGCCAGGGAAATGCAAAGAAAATGACATTCAGATTCCATCTTACCCCAGCCAGAAAATAACTATGTAAGCTCCTCAAATAATGAAACATAAACCAACCGTGTGATCCAGTAATACCACTCCTGGGTATGTTAACATCTAACATAACCATTGTACAATTATCAAAACTGTGAACTTTAGTATACTAATATTTTCTAAAGACTTAATTCAAATTTCACTACTTTTTCTACTGACACTCCTTTTCTGTTACACTGGATCCAATTTAAGATTCGTGATTATAGTTAGTTCTCATATGTCTTTAATCTCCTTCGGTCTGTGAATGTTCCTCATTCTTTCCTTATTCTTTCACTACTTTGATACTTTTGAAAAGTATTGCCCAGTTATTAATGAAATAACTGTCAGTTTTCTTTTTTCTATTTTTTTCTTGATTAGACTGAGGTTATATATTTTTGGCAAGAGTCTCACAAAAGTAATATTATGTCATTCTCAATTAAACACTGTATGGTGTCCAAGATGTAAATATATCTCATCACTGGAGATTTTAACCCTGATCTCATGGTTGAAGTATTGTCTTTTTGGTTTCTCCAGTCTAAAAGTGCTATTTTTCCTTTTGTAATTTACAAATACTTTAAGGAAGATCTTAAAATTTCACCCACTAATTTGAATATCCATTAATGGGTCTTGCTTTCAACAATTGTTAATTACTAGAATGTTTGCCTAATAGTAATGATTTTCTCTCTTTCCCTTTATATTTGTTAATTGAAATTCATTTGTAAAGAACTGTCCACTCTCGTTCCTGTCTTTATGCATTAATTTGTTTATTCAGTTATATATCTAAATCCATATGGACTAATGGATACTTATTTCATATCAGATGGGTGTAATACAAATAACATGCATAACATTATTTAAATCAAATAAGGTATACTAGTCCTGCACATAGCTTTTGTCATTTAAAATTGTGTTAAATGTTTCCATATTGTAGACCTATGCAGAAATAATTCATCTTTTAATATAATCACACAAAAATTATTAATCAGATTTCCATAATTTTCAATAATTTACCCTCTGAGGAGTTTAGTACTCAGTTAAACTTTGTTTAGTTTTCATGTTGTTATCTATTTGGGGTTCTGTTGTTGCTGGCTCTTAGAAAAAAGATTGAAATAAACACTCTTTACCCACATTTGTGTATTCCTACATCTCTGTGGACTTGGGTGAATGTGTATTGATGATAAATCCCCAGTAGCAGAATCACTGGGCCAAAATGTGTTAAAAATGAAGAGGAATAATAAAGCCAAGAAAATACCTAACTAATTTGTATTTAAATAAAATCCTAGTGAAAGTGCATAGTAAAATTAAGTAAAAGAAATTTAAAAATTTAACAGTTTACTTTGTTGGCACAAACTTTTGGAGAACTAATATGACAATTTAATACAAGCAATATCTAATTTATAATGGTTTGACTTATGACTTTTTAAATTGACAATATTGAAAAATTGGCACACATTCAATAGAAACTGTACTTTGAATTTTAAAGTTTGATCTTTTCCCAGTGTGGCAATATGCACTACAATATTTTCTCATGATGTTAGTCAGGAGTGGAAAAGCAAAACTCCCAGTCAGCAATGATACCATGAGAGTAAACAACTTGTACTATGTTGCTAAACTATGATGTTTCCTGGTTTGTTGTATTAAATACATTTTTAACTACTGTTACTTTCAATTTATAATGGGTTTATGAAGATGCCACCCCATTATAATTCAAGAAGCATCTTATATTATTGTTTATATATTAAATTTAGGTAACTCTGCTATACATGTGAAATGTTTTCCTTAAAGAACAAATGTCAATGAAATTATACTA
This sequence comes from Pedetes capensis, assembly GCA_007922755.1. Classification (NCBI taxonomy): domain Eukaryota; kingdom Metazoa; phylum Chordata; class Mammalia; order Rodentia; family Pedetidae; genus Pedetes; species Pedetes capensis. The sequence goes on from VMDO01028555.1 coordinate 15,544, forward strand.
GAAAAATTATATAAATGAATTAAAAATATTTGACAAATAACTATACATACCTCTTTAGCAAACATCTTGATCTAAAAAATGAACAGAGCATGGTGATACACACCTGTAATCCCAGTGACTCAGGAGGCTAGGCCTAGAGGCAGCCTGCATAATTTAGGGAGATCCTGACTCAAAATAAAAAATAAAACAAGGGTAGGGTTTCAGCTCATTAGTAGAGTGTATCTAACATGCACAAGACCTCCAGTACTGAAAAAAGAAAAAAAGATTACACCTCTCAAGCCAGAAATATTTGAAAAGTTTTTGTGGCCGAGTGTATTTTAAAAATTAAGCTCTAGAAATATAAAGCAAACAACCAAATATTAAAAGTTAAATAAATAATGGTATATTCTAAACTTAGATAAGCTAAAAAGAAAACTAGGAATTCTAAAAGCAGTTAATACCATTTTGTCAAATGGTATTTCCTATTTAAACTATACTATAAAAGCATAAGCCCACAGCCATAGCACCTTGGCATCCAATCCCACCTGATCTCAGAAGCAAAGCAGGGTCGGGCCTGTTGGTCCTTGGATGGGAGACTGCCTGGTAATACCAGATGCTGTAGGCTTGGGAGAAGGACCCAGCAGCCCACTCCTGAAACAATCAACCATCAAAAACTCTATGAATAGCAGAGAAGCACTGACAATAGTGCCGAGCATGGCACAGTGTTGGGGAATATTTTTTCTGTTGTACATAGGGTTGCTATGAGTCAGACTGACTGGATGGCACCTAACAATAACAACAATAAAAGCATAAAATGTAAATAACAAACATGATACTTTTATTTTTAATGGTATGACCTCTAGAAGGTCAATTACTATTATATTTATCTATAAATATATTAATCTATATTTATCTATATCAATTATATTTGTCAATAAATTACATTGATAAATTATAATTTATCAATAAATTATATCTATAAAATATTTAGATAAATATAATTGATGAAGTCAAAAGAACTGTCCACTCTCGTTCCTGTCTTTATGCATTAATTTGTTTATTCAGTTATATATCTAAATCCATATGGACTAATGGATACTTACTTCATATCAGATGGGTGTAATACAAATAACATGCATAACATTATTTAAATCAAATAAGGTATACTAGTCCTGGGCTGGGATTTAGCTCAGTGGGTAGAGCGCTGTGCTGCAGTCTCTGAGGTCCTGAGTTCAATTCCCAGCACCGCAAAAATGGGAGAAGGGCCTGGCAATCCACTCCCAAGGCAATCCCGAAACAGTCAGCCATTGAAAACCCTATGAGGGTCACTATGAGTCAGATACTGACTCGACGGCACCTAACAACAACAACAATAAAATGTATGCTTTAAATGGGAAATTGTTATGCTTTCAAAATCTAAAATCAATAAAATAGCTAAAGAGGTTTTGTTTGAAATTTTATTATAATGAAACTATAGTATAAAATGATTTTTAAAAAACTAACATATATTTAAAATTTCTAGAAAGTGAAATTGCAATGTTATATGTAACTGCTTTATTTTTTCTTGAATTAATATATTGTGTTCATGTTTCTATTTTTATCCATTCATAATTAAGATACCGCAAAATTCTCCACTTCAAAGTATACAATTCAATTATTTTTAGTGTATTCACTATATTAGGCAATCATCACCAAAATATAAACTCAGAACTGTAAATCATCCATGTTGAGTATGATTCAATATTACATTGTTTTTATGGCTGAATAATACTCTATTGTGGGCTGGGATTTAGCTCAGTTGGTAGAGCACTGCGCTGCAGTCTCTGAGGTCCCGAGTTCAATTCTCAGCACTGCAAAAATGGGAGAAGGACCTGGCAATCCACTCCCAAGACAATCCCGAAACAATCTGCCACTGAAAACCCTATGAGGGTCGCTGTGAGTCGGATACCGACTTGACAGCACCCAACAACAACAACAATACTCTATTGTATGGAAAGACCATATTGTTGATCCTTTCAACAGTTGGTGGATATTGTGTTATTTCTACTTTTACTCATCATAAGTAATGATAGTATGAATATTCACATGTGACCATGTAGAAATATATTTTTAATTTTCTTGAGTATTTAGAGTTAGAATTGTTGGGTCATATGATAACTACTTTTCAAAGTGGTCCAATATTTCCATATCCTCACCAACACTTATAATTCACTCTATTTTTCATTTTATCTATTCTACTAGATGTGAAGTGGTATTTCACTGTGCTTTTTATTTGTACTTCTCTGCTGATTAATGATGTACAGGTTTTTATGAGTTCTTTGACCATCTGTATAACTTCTCATTTTTAACTTATTTGCTTTTTCATTTTTGAGAGGTGAGACTTCATATTTTCAGGATACCAGACCCTTATCAGATATAGTATTCAAAAATATTTCCCATTATGATCATTGTCTTTTCATTTTCCTGATAGATCTATTGATCTATTTTCTTTTAGTTCCTTATGCATTGGTGCCATATCTAAGAACACATTGCCACATATGAGGTCACAATTATGTATCACTAGGATTTTTTCTCAGAGCTTTATAAATTTAGCTGGGCATGGTGGCTCATGTCTGTAATTCCAGTGACTCAGAAGTTGGAAGCAGGAGGATCACAGGCTCAAGGCCAGAGGCTACCTGAATAATTGAGACCCTGTCTCAAGATTTAAAAAATAAAAAATAGGCTGGGGGTGTAGCCCAGTGGTACAGCATTTGCAAAGTATATGTGAGGCCCTGAGTTCAACCCCCAAGTCCCACAAAAATAAAATAAAATAATATAAAATGTTGTTGTTAGGTGCCCTTGAGTCAGTGTTCAACTCATACTGACCCTATGCGCAACAGATGAAACACTATTGTCGTGCTTCTCTGCCATTCATAGGGCTTTTAATGGCTGATTGATTTTTGGGAGTGGGTTGCCAGGTCTTTCTCCCAAGCCTACAGCACCTGGTGTTCCCAGGTGGTCTACCATCCAAGTACCCACCAGGCCTGACACTTCTTAGCTTCCGAGATCTGATGGGATCAGATACCACAAATTTATCTCTTGACTAAGTCTTTGATCTGTTTTGAGCTAAATTTTGAATATGTTATGGCTTGAACCTGAATTGTGCTTCACAGGCTCATGTTTTGAATGCTTGGTCCCCAGACAGTGACTCTATTTTTAGAGGTTCTGGAAACTTTAGGACACTAAATATAGCTGGGAACTGTAGGCCTCTGGGGTAAAGCCCTTTGGACTATCTTGTCCCTGGACCCTTCTTCTCTCTCCTCAGTTCCTGGCCATTATGATGTGAATGGCACTGCTCTGCTACACACTCCTCACCATGATAGGCTGAACTCTAAAACCATGAGCCAAAATATGTCCTTCTTCCCTCAAATTTTTCTCCCAGGTATTTTTGGTCACTAATTCAATAAAGTTTAATAACATAGAACACTGATACATAATAAGTAGGGTCATTTCTGTAACTAAACTTGAACATGTAGTTCTTAAGCCTTTGGAACTTGTTTGTGGGAAGAGCTTGGAGGTATAGTATACATAAAACCTAGACTGTTATAAAGAGAATTTAACTGGTAATTCTTATGGGAGGTCAGAAGATCAAAATGCAAATAAGAATGCAGATAATAAACATCAGGATCATAAAGTTTCCCATGGGGACAAGGACTCTGTCAAGAATTGGATTAGAAGCCATTCACATTGCATTCTGGTAAATAACTTGTCTAAATTTTGTTATGTCCTGAGATTTTGAGTGAGGCTGAATTTATAAGTAATGGGTTGATTAATTTGGTGGTGAAAATTTCAAGACGGCATAGCAATCAGACAATTCGATGGTTATTGCTGTTGTTTTAAACAAGTTTACATTGAGAATCAGGAGCTAAAAGTAAAGCAGAAATATATTTTTAAATGTTCAGTACAGCCAAAAAAAGATTGAGTTGAAATTCATATATTAGGAGGTTGTGGTTCTTAAAGAGATCAGCACTACTAAAGAGAAGACCAACACTTTTCATTGGGAAAAGATAGGAAAGATACCTTGAGAACATCACAGGAATTGGCCAGATGGCCTCCATCTCAGGCTCCAGGACATAAAGTTGAAATTCATTTGAAAGACTTTCCCTTGAGAAGAGAGAGACAATTGGTGCCCCACTCACACAAGGCCACCTAGAGAAGTGTTTTCCTGGATTCAGTTACAAGGCACTTAGAGGCTGCTATAGCCATGGTCCAAGAGGGACTGGCTACCACTCAGCTGGCAGGAGGACTTGCATTGTCCATGTGATGTTGGCTTTGCAGGCACTCAGAATGAAAGAGTTACAGAGTCACAGAGACATCCACCAAGAATTCAAAGGAAGGCCTCCAAGGCCAGGGAATGTATAGCAATGTCAGAATCCCTACAGGAAACCCCTGAGATGGCATTACATGAAGCTGTGAGTGAAGCCTAAGGTGCAGCTGAGAATCCAGGGTGTTAGAGATGCCAGGAACATGGAATGTCTGCCAAGAAAAGTCACAGGCAATAATTGGATTCATCTTAGAAAAGAGGTGATATGGGATGCAACCAACAATGCCACAGAGTTGGAGCTACCCAAGCCTGTTGGAGCTCACTGCATAACATCACACATCTCAGATACCAAATATTAAACTATAGGTTATTATTTTTCCTGCTGGGTTTCTCTTTTGCTTTGGTCTCATTTCCCGTTCCTATGTTCCCATTCTTCCATTTTGGAATGGGAATGTTTACTCAGTGCTATTGCATCTTGGATGTATGTAACCTTTTTTTTATTTTACATGGGCTCACAGCTAAGAATTTGCCTTAAATCTCAGAGGAGGCTCTACACTTAGACTTTTGAGCAATGTTGGAAGTATTAGGAATTTTGGAGATGTATTAAGTGTATTTTGCATTATAAGAAGGCCATGAGTCTTTGGGGTCCAGGGGTGAAATGTTATGGTTTGAATATGAAATACCACCCACAGGTCCATGTTTTGAATTATTGGTCCCCAGATGGTGATGTTATTTGGGGAAGTTCTGGAAAACTTGAGAAGTTGGATTTAACTGGAGGAGGTAGGAATCTGGGGCCATGCCCTTAGGAGTATCTTGTCCCTGGCTCCTTCTCTCCCTTTCTCCTTCCTGGCCACCATGATGTGAAATACACTGATTCAACATGCCTACCCTACTGTGACTAAACACTGTGAAACTGTGGTCCAAAATCAATCTTTCCTTCCTTAAGTTATTCTCTCAGGTATTTTGGTCATACATATGATATAACTAACTAATACATAGTGTGAGGTAGTTCTTTGGATTAGATAGCCAGTTGGCCCATGACCATCTATTGAAAAGGGTATCCTTTGCTTAACTGAGTTGTCTGTGGCCTTTATTGAAAATTAATTGGCTATAGATGTATGAATTTATTTCTGGATTCTCAACTTGTTTCCATTGATCTGTACATCTACTCATGCCACTACCACCGTCTTGATTATAGTTGATTTGAAATAAGGAAATGTGAATCTTTTAACTTTGTTCTTCTCTGTCAAGACTATCTTCATTACTCTTTCTCCCTTATGTTTACATATAAATTTTAGGATAATTTATGAGTTTCTAAAATATATCAGTAATTTGACAGAAATTTCAGTTAACCTGTACATTAATTAGGGGGCAATGCCATCATGGGGGCTGGGATTTAGCTCAGTTGGTAGAGCGCTGCGCTGCAGTCTCTGAGGTCCTGAGTTCAATTCTCAGCACCACAAAAATGGGAGAAAGGCCTGGCAATCACTCCCAAGGGAATCCTGAAACAGTCAGACATTAAAAACCCTATGAGGGTCGCCATGAGTCGGATATCGACTTGACGGCACCTAACAACAACAACAACAATACCATCATAATAATATGAAGCCTTCCAAATTCATGAATATGGGATGGTTTTGCATTCATTAAGGTGTTCTTTAATTTATTTCAATAATAGTGTGATTTTCAATATTCATAGTCTGAACATTTTCATCAAATTTAATATCTATGAAGTTTATTACATTTATTTACCATCATAAATGGAATTATTGACTTAATTTTATTTTTAGAATGTCCATGTCTATAAAATATACTGAATTTTCATATACTAATTTTATATCTCCAAGTGTGATCAACCCATTTAGTAGCTCTAATAGTTTCTTGTCAATTCCTTAGGATTTCCTATATACAATATATATGCTCTAATATGTATGGCATTAATATATTTTTCTTGCTTTATTGCCTTAGATTGAACTTCCAGCACAATGTTAATAGAAATAGCAATAGAACACAACCTTGTTTTGTTTCTGATCTTAGGGAGAAAGTGATCAGTACTTCACCATTAAATATGAAGTTAGCTATAGGTTTTTCATAGATGTACTTTTGCATGTTGAGGAAATTCCCTTCTCTTCTTAATTTCTTGAACATTTTTATTTAAGTGTTTGAGATTTTGTTGGTTGCTTTTTTGGAAGCTACTGAGATGACCGAGATGCATTTGTTCTTTACACTCTGAATATGGTATACTACACTGATTGACATTTAGATGTTGAACTAACAGCATTCTTAGAAAAAATCCTACTTGATCATGGGATATCATCCTTTTCATTTGTTGCTGGACTTAGTTTGCTAGTATTGTGTTCAGGAATTTTGCATCTACATTCTCAAGTGATGTTACCATATAGTTTTCTTATAATGTTATTGTAAAGTTTGCATGACAGAATAACATGGGCTTCATGAGCAGAGTTTAAAAGTGTTCTCACCTCTTCCATTTTATGGAAGAATTTATGCAGGATTGATGTTAGTTATTATTCAAAAAAACTAGAATTGATCATGATGCCATACACTCTTGGGCTTTTTCTTCTACGGAGCTTTTTCTAAGTCTATGTAGTTTTTTATTTCTTCTTGAGTTAGGTTCAGTAATATGTGTCTTTCCAGGAATTTTCAATTTTATCTAAGTTATATAATTTGCTGTTATTGTTGTTGTTAAGTGCTGTTGAGTCTAGTCTAATTCATGTTGTTGTTAGGTGCCATTGAGTCGGTATCCAACTCATAGCGACCCTCATAGGGTTTTCAATGGCTGACCGTTTCGGGATTGCCTTGGGAGTGGATTGCCAGGCCCTTCTCCCACTTTTGCAGTGCTGGGAATTGAACTCAGGACCTCAGAGATTGCAGCGCAGCACTCTACCAACTGAGCTAAATCTCAGCCCCTAGTCTAACTCATAGTGACCCTATATACAACAAATGAAACCTTCCCTGATACTGTGCCATGCCTGACACTATTGTCAGTGCTTCTCTGTTATTCATAGGGTTTTCAATGGTTGATTGTTTTGGAGGGGAGTGGGCGGCCAGGTCCTCCTCCCAAGCCTATAGCACCCAGTGTTCCCAGGTAGTATCCCATCCAAGTACTAAGCAGGCCCAACCCTGCTTAGCTTCTGAGATCTGACAGGATCAGTTGTCAGGATGATATGCTGCAGGCTACAATTTGTTAGTGTATGATTATTCATAGTATTTTCTTGTAATTTGTTTTATGTCTATAAGTTCAATAATAATGGCTCTTAAGTAATAATGATTCCTTAAGGTGGAAAGTTAGGTTACTAGTTTGAGATCTTTCTTTTTTCTAAATATAGGCACCTGCAGCTACACATGTCTCTTCAACCACTATTTTTAATTCTGTCTCAAGGTACCTCAGTCAGGTACCTAGAGTAATGTACAGTAATATGCATGTATGGAAATGTCATAATGAAACCTATTAAGTTATACACTAACTTAAAAATTACTAAAAAACTATAAGGAAAAGAAAAAAGATAAAAGTAAGAAAGAAGGAATAAAAAGGAGAATACTTTGCTGGATCCACAATTTTTAATTTAACTTTATTTAATTAGTGTACAATATGAGTTTCATTTTGGCATTTTCATAAAATTATATCATGCATTTTGCTCCTATTCACTCCCTCTTTATCACCCTATGTTGCCCCTAGCACTTACCACTATTCCCATTCCCTCTCTAAATATATCCCTTTATACTTTCAATCTCGAGTATTGAAAAGCAAAGATGTCACATTGAAGACGAAGGTGCGTCTGACTCATGCCATGGTATTTTCAGTCGCATCATATGGTTGTGAAAGCTGCACATTGAACAAGAGAGACAGAAAAAGAATTGATGCTTTTGAATTGTGGTGCTGGAGACGTCTATTGAATATACCATGGACTGCCAAAAGAACCAACAGATCTGT
>VMDO01028556.1:0-23784 GCA_007922755.1 Pedetes capensis
TGGCGCTACTGGGGTTTGAACCCAGGGCCTCACGCCTGCATGCTTTGCAAGTGCTGGACCACTGAGCTGCACACCCAGCCCATATTTTACTTTTTGAGACAGGGTCTCACTAAATTACGCAGGCTACCTCTGGTATCGAATTTGCGATCCTCCTGCCTCCGCCTCCCAAGCCGCTGGGATTACAGTTGTGCACCACCGCGCCCGGCCCCCATTTCATTTCTGATCTCCTGCCAACCCTTACCACCTAGTCTTGTCATTCATACCCAGTCCCCACCCGCTAAAGGGATGCATATTTCTGCCCTGAAACAAAGTGAAGCACTGTCCCGAGGACTGGCCTTGCTGTAGCTGAGCGAAGAGGATTCTTCCTTGGCTGCCAGCCCCAATCCCTGACGCTCAAGGAGACTGGAGGGCTGGGGGTGACAGGCTGGCCTGAGCCGAGCACCTGCCACCTGGGCTGCTGGCCAGGCCTGGGGTCCTCATGCCCTCCTCCTCTCTCCCCCCCCACAGGCTCTTTGGCTTCGTGGCCCGGAAGCAGGGCAGCAACACCGACAACGCCTGCCACCTCTTCGCCGAGCTTGACCCCAACCAGCCTGCGTCTGCCATCGTCAACTTTGTCTCCAAGGTCATGCTGAGTGCCGGCCAGAAGAGATGAACCCTAGACCCCTTGCCCAGGGCCAGGGCGGTGGGGGTGGGGGCGTGCGGGGAGGGGACCCATGAATCCTGACCACCTTGCATCCAGAAGGAGGACTTTGGGCCGGTTTTGGAGAAGGAGAGAAGAAAGTGCGACGTGGGGAGAGGGAAGTGAATTGCGGAGGGGAGGTGGAGAGGGAGAAAGAGGGAGAGAAGAATGCAGGTGAAGAAGGCAGATTTCCCTGGGTGGATGGAAATTGCAAAACCCAAACCCTCTCCAGCCAGCCAGCTCCTCTGGCTCCCCCTGCCCTCTCTGAGAGGATGGAGCACCTCAAAAGGGACCGACAGGCCTCTTTGGGGATCCATATTTTGAGGGGCAATGGAAAAGCTCTGTCTCCCTAACTCACCTGCTTAGCAAGGAGAAATCAAGCTGAGTCATTTTTCTGGCCACCTGTAGGACAGGTTGCTAAACTAAACAGCCAGGGTGAGACATCACATGGACTTTTTTGAGTTTCTCAGACCCGAGGCACCCGATGTCTGCACTCCACTGCAGTGTATTGTTGTTGGGTGTATATACGGCCTCACCCACATCCTCACGCCCTGTGTTATATCTGCCTCTGATTGCTAGAGTTATAAACTGCTCCGCTGGTCTGTGTCCCGGGTATCAGCACACGCACGTGCATGCTGTCCAAGGCAGGTTAGTGCTGGGGTGACAGGGAGGCCAGAAAGAGACAGAAGCCTCTTCTGCAAGAGTGCCCAGCACTATGGACAGCAGAGCTTTCTCTCGGTCCCTGCACTTGCCCTCTAGTGGCCCTGGGGGCGGCCAGCTTTCTCCTGTTCAGAGACCCTGGCAGGAGGGGTGTGGCTATTCCTGCAGCATAGCTCCTATCTGGCCTCAACCGGGAGGCCGGGGCTGGATTTGAGGGCATGGAGGTACGTGTGTCCATAGTCTTGGGGAGGAGATCTGTCAGGATGGGTGGCTGCTGCGCTCTGGCACCTTCCCCATGGCACACAGTTTGCAGCCAGTTGGGCAAGCTGCTCCTGGCCAGGGCTTGGGCCTCTGCCTTACTCCCCGTCTCCGCCCATTCCTGCGCTGGGAACCCCAGCACCAGCCTTATCTCAGAATTGCTTACATGCATAACGCCTTCCCAGGCCAGGGGCTGAGCCTTGCTGCCTTGCCCTGCCCTACAGGGTCCTCATGCTGGGGTTCCTACTGGGGAGCCTGCGTCCCAAGGCCCTACTCAGAGGGTTCCCGGGGAGAAACCCGAAGTCCTTTTTCTCCCCTCTAGAAGAGTTTTGGGGTCTGATTATTGCAGGCGCCCTTCTGTTGGGCTGCCCAGGGTGACATCAGAGAGCCTCTGGGGCAGCTGCCAGAGGACCACAGAGCCTTCCCACAATGCCAAAGTCGCATCATGTTCCTTTCTGCCTTGGTTTCCCCGGCAGAGCCTTGGTGCCCAGGGAACCGAGGGCAGGAGGCACACATTTAGGCCAAAGGCCCTAGGGTCCATTTGGGCGGCCAGGAAGCCCCCTGACCACCACCCAAGGACTCTTAAGTCAGATGGAAGATGCACCCGGACTCCGTTCATAAGCATATGGGGTCCCCTAGAGAGAGGCAATGTACTGATATATAAATATATAATATATATGTGAGACATATTGACAGAATCTGTAAGCTAATAAAATATAAGAAAAGGTAAAAAAAAAAAAAAAAGAATAGGTAAATTGACAAGAGCTATTTATTGTTTTCCATATTGCTTTCTTGCCTCCCTGGCCATAAGCCAGTTCCCCCTCCCTTGTATGTGTAAGGAGAGCCTGAAGTATACAGGGGCCTTTCTCCTTGAGCAGCCAGGGGCCTCCTTGCCCTGGCCTTGGCCTCTCCTAGGCTATGTCTGGGGCCCAGTGGGGAGAGGGGACACACGTTCCACCCGTTTGGCCCCTTATTTTCTGACAAGCGGGGGTGGGGCTCCGCAATCAGCTCCCTGGGTAGGTGGGGGCTGCTCGCATCGCTGCGGGCGTGAAGGAGCGTGAGAGCCTGTGGAGGCCGCGGGGGGAGGGGGGTGTGTGGCCATGGGTGTGTGTGCATCTCTTGGATTTCTTCTCCTTCAGGGAGCTGTGTCTGTGTGGACATTCTGTTTCAGGGAGCTGGAAAGGAAAATGTCTGAATTAGTTGGGGAGCAGGGGCAGAAGTCCCCCCCAAGGCCCTGACTTCCCAAACAGTGAAACCTTGGGCTTAGTGACTGGGGTCCTTTCAAAGTGTCCTTCCTTCTGAGATATTCAAGCCAAATGCCTGGATTACCTGTCTCCTCTTTCCCTGATGAAGGGCTGGGGTTTAGCTCAGTTGGTAGAGCGCTGCGCTGCAGTCTCTGAGGTCCCGAGTTCAATTCCCAGCACTGCATAAATGGGAGAAGGACCTGGCAATCCACTCCCAAGGCAATCCTGAAACAGTCAGCCATTGAAAACCCTATGAGGGTTGCTATGAGTCAGATACTGACTCGATGGCACCTAACAACAACAACAACAACTTTCCTTGATGAGGCCGAGTTCTCTTCCTCGATAGAAGAGGACATTTCCCACCCTCTTTCTTTGTACATAGCCTCATCCCCCGCTGCCCAGCCCGAGGAGTCTCCAGGCCAGGATGTCCCCTTCACCTGTGACGCTGGGTGGAGTGTCAGACCCTTGGGCAGCCTGAGTCTGAGGTCAGCCTCCCCACATGCTTTCCCACCCACCTAGCACCCAAGAACAGTCCCACCCAGGGGCAGCCAACCCCTGCACCCCAGGCCCGGGCCACAAGTGAGACTCGAGAAAGACCAGGCTCCATGCTGGAAAGCTGATAGCTCTTCCCAGCGAGCCTCGGGAGGGAAGCTGGTACCTGCGAGTGTGGCCTTTCCAGAAGGATAGCGGGCAAGGGCGCCGGTCTCTACAGTGGCCCCACACTGTAGCCTGCCACACTTCCCTGCTCTGTGCCTCACGGGTGGGCCTGTACACAAACTCCTACACACACACACATGCACACGCACCCACATATGCACACGCACCCACACGCACCACACTCCATTCTTGCCAAAGATTTCCTTTAAACAGAAGCACTTTCACTCATTATTTTGTAAATGTTTATCTGACCTTCCTTCGACCTGTGTTGCTGTTGTTTACTGTTGAGTTACTGTAGGTCAGCAGGGAGAGTGTTGTCTGGTCTTGGACCTGGGCTGGTGTGGGACAAGGTCTGGGAGGAACGGCAGGAAAGAGCAGGAGAGACAGTGCCAGCCTGTGATGCTGTGACAGGAGCCCAGGCAGGCCAGCCGGTCTCCAAGGCAGGCCTGGGCCTTTGCCCTAACTGGTTTCTGGAAGAGCAGGGGCAGGGAAGGGATGTTTCTGATTCAGCAAGGCGTAGGGCCAGTGAGGTCCCTGGGTTCTTCCCAGGGGAAGGAGAGGGAAGAACTGGGCCTGAGAGCAGCGGAGAGGTGACCCCAGAGGGAGAGCAAGGGGAATGAGCTGTTTGCTCAGCTCCGGGGCAGACTGAAGTGCCCGCCCTGCTATCAGAGTCCTGGCTCCCTTTTCCAGCCGGGTGTTTGAGGGCTCAGGACACCACGCCCCAGGTAGGAGAGAGGCCTTCTGCCCCGTCTCCTCTGAGCCTCTGCACAGAGGCTCTGACAGCTATGGGCACCCACGACCAGGATTCCTGCTCTTCTGGCTTTTGAGGAATCCCTGGCTGTGGTGGAACTGGCCCCAGTGGGGTGGGAGACCCTGTGGCTGTGTGTGTCTCTGTAAAGGGGCTCTCAGGAGGGAGAGCACAGGGGTTCTGCCTCCTCCTGCTGGGCGCGAGCGGAGGTACAGCAGGCTCCTCGTGCCGTCCAGTGGGGTGCCGGGGGCCAGTGAGGGTGAGCAGCATCCTTCCTGCCTCCCAGGACTTCTCCCTCACATTTGGCTTTTCCCAGCTTCAGGTCCTGGTGCGATCCATGGGGCGATACCTCCATCCAAGGACGCAGCCCTACCTGCCCCCCATGAGTGGGGTCCTTGAAGAGCTTAGGGGCATAAAGTCAGAGCCACCTCTTCCCCCAGGTCCAGGCTTGAAGTTTCCGTGTCCAGTGGTCACATAGGATGTGCGTGTGTGTGTGTGCAAGTGTGGATGCATGTGTGCGCGTAGTTTGCTCATCTCTTTAGGGAACTTAGGGGTAGAGGTCAGAGGTGATGGATGGTGGGTTCGGTTCGATCTGGCCCAGCAATAAGAGGAACAGGGAGGCGAGGCCTGTAGGGCCACCAACTAGTGGAGTCTCAGCGCTGTGGATGGTGGGGGTCAACCAGGAGGGGTGGGGCTCAGGCAGACCTGTCCCTCCTCGTCCCTTCCTGTCCCTCTCACGTCTGAAGGGTTGGAGCGGCACAGTCTGTTTCTGCACCTGGGCTCTTCCCAGGAGCGGGGTTACTGAAGAGTGGGGTCGCAGGATTTCCTCTAATCAGTGTTAACGACCTGACACTCTCCCGTGTGTCTGTGTTTGGTTCGTGTGCGTGAGCATGTCAGGGTGTGCATGCCGCCATTTCCCCCGTTTCTCTTCTCCCCTCTGGCTTGTCATTCAGAACAAATGTAAGAAGTTTCGTACTACCACGGCCACCCTTACCCCCGCCCCCAGGCCCTCTGCAGGAAGAACTACCCCGGCATCCTCCCCTTCCCTGGGCTGTGTATTTATATAGATGGAAATATACTTTATATTTTGTATCGATGTGCCTATAACCTCCGCCACCTTGTATAAACCCTGATGTATGCTACTTGTCCCGGATATGAATGTATGTACACTGATGCTGTCCTGCCCCTGTACAGCTGCTTGGTCTCTTGCGATCCATTGTATGGCTTTATAAATGATAAAGTTAAAGACAAACCCATGCTGTGATCCAGCTGTGTTGTTTGGACAGGGCTTGGCCAGGTCTCTGGTGGGCAAAGGGGTCTCTCCTAGGCGGCAGATATGTGGGACGTCAGGGATGGCTGGAGTGGTCGATTCATTACAGATCTTTCCAGCAGCTCCTGTACCATCCACCTTTAGTTCTTTCTGGTCACCATAACTCTTTCAACTGGAAGAGAAACTCAACTCATTTAAGAAAAGGGAAAAAAAAAAATGGAGTCTATTGGCCCAAATGGCTGAGAAGTTCAGGCAGAGCTGGGTCCAATGGCTCCAGTGGCTGAAGCAGGAATTGTGAGTTGATGGCACCTAACAATGATAACAAACTTGGCTGCGAGTTCGCTCCATTCTCAGGCAGGTTCTAAGGGGTGGGGTCACCAGATGCTTCCGGCTTCTGTCCCACCGGCCTGGCAATCCCTGTGGAGAGAGGGCTCTTTTCTTCTCGTAAGAAGCTGGGCCAGGTGTTTCATTCACTGAGAGATCTGCTTGGCCTGTGTGATGAACTCAGAAGTGGGCCACACAACTGCCTCCAGAACCTTCCAAACCCACGGGTACTGAGGGTAGGGAATGGTGCTTCCCGAAGGGGTGAGGTGTAGCAGAGGAAAGGGGGACAGAAACCATCAGGCAAACTCTTTGGGTGCCCGTTAGGTGGGACCTATGTGGCTCACCCATATACTGGATCCGGGTGTCCTGGGCAACCCCCTCAGAATCCATACAGGTTGCGTGTGTTGCCCACTGAGGCACACTTCGCACAGCGCAGGGGCTCTGGGGGCGCTCTAGTTCTCCCTGCTGTGTGGTGGGACAGAGGTGCCAATCATCTACCTGAGGAAGCATGGGCTGGGAGCCCCTCCGTGGGGCCGTAGGGCAGCCTTCTCGAACCTTGGGGTGCCGGGACTCCTTTACACTCTTAAACGTGATTGAGGACCCCAAGGAGCTTTGCTTTGGATGGGATCCATCTTTTGATCTTTATCATAGTATAAATTAAAACTGAGAAAACTTCAAATATACTAATTCACTTTTAGAACAATAATAAACTCATTATACATTAATAGCATTTGCATGAATAATCATATTTTCTAAAACAGGAAGGATCGGACTGAAGGGTGACACGTTTGCATTTATTTTTCCCTTTCCAGCGGGGGTGGGGGTGGGGGTGGGGATGGGGGTGGGTGGGCACTGAACGAGGATCTCATGCATACTTTGCAAGTGTTCTACCAGTAAGCTTCATCCTCAGCCTCTGTTAATTATTATTATTTTTTTAAATCTTGAGACAGGCTCTCGCTATGTTATGCAGGCTGCTTCTGGGTTTGAAATTGTGATCCTTCTGCCTCTGCCTCTGAGTCACTGGGATTATAGGCATGAGCCACCACGTCTGGCTCTGTTTGCATTTTTTGAAACCACTTTGGTATCTGGCTCCTTTGAAGACACCTGGCCTCTGCCGTCCACTTGTGATGCCTCCTACGCTGGGTCCCTGGAAGGTACCGTCTACTTGGGAGAAAATTAATCGGGAAGACAAATGTTGCTGTTAAGTGCCATCCAGTCAGATCCAATTCATAGCGACTCTGTACAGCAGAACCAAACACTACCTAACACTGCCATGCACTTGATCTTTTCATGTTTGAGCCCGTTGTTGCAGACACTGCTTCTTCTCATTTTGAGTCAGGCCACATCAGCAAATGGAGGTCCCAGGGCCTTTACTCCATTGCCATCATTAAGGTCAACTCTACTTTGAGGAGACAGCTCTTCTCCAGTTGTTTCTTGAGTGCCTTCCAGCCTTCGGGGGCGCTTATTTTCTGGCACTACATGAGACAGTGCCTCTCTGCTATTCGTAGGGTTTTCAATGGCTAATTGTTTCAGGAGTGGGCTGCTGGGTCCTTTTCCTTAGTCTGTCTTAGTCTGGAAGCTTAGCTGAAACCTGTCCTCCATGGGTGGCCCTGCTGGCATCTGAGATACCAGTGGCATAGCTTTTAGCATCACAGCAACATGTGAACCCCCACAGCATGAGAAGCTGACAGACGTGAGGGAAAAGAGAAATAGTGGTTTAATATCATTATAAATTAATTTTGACCTCACAGAACCCCTAAAAATGTCTCGGGGTTCCCTGGGGATCCCAGGCCATACTCTGAAACCTGTGCTGTATGAGATCCAAGGCTTGGGAGCTCCAGAGCCTGCCTGGGGTGGAGACAAAGCAGGCCCGTCCTCCGGCTGTGTTAGGCATCATCATGCTGAACCTAAACCTGTGACCTGAGGGAGACATCGGGAAACCAAAGCTCTCCAAGGTCACCTGGCTTCCGCCTAGCATCTTTGTCACTAGTGAAACTGGCGTGAACAAAGGCTGAGAGCCAGAGCTGCGCCAGGCAGGAAGGTGTATTTTCTTGCTCGCATGCGCCAGTGAGGTGAGGGCCGTTCTGGTCCTCCTCTGACAGATGAAGACAGTGAGCTTCACAGAGGTGAAGATGCTTGCTCTGAGCCTGGGGCATGCTGGCTCATGCCTGTAATTTACAACCCAGGAGGCAGAGGCAGGAGGATTGTGAGTCTGAGACCAGAGGCAACCTGCATAGCTTAGAGAGCATCGTTTCAAGATAAAAAGTAAAAAAGGGGCTGGGGGTGTAGCCTGGTGGCAGAGCACTCACAAAGTGTGCGCGGGGCTCTGGGTTCAGCGCCCCAGTGCTAAAAAAAAAGTTGCTCTAAGTCACAGTGCTAAGTGGCTGAGCCTGCTCAGGCCCTTGGTGGTGCGCGCCTCTCTCTGCTCTCAGGGGTGAGCAGCGGGCACGCAGGAGATGCCATGGGTGGGACAAGTGTGGGAGGGCTGGGCAATCAGGCTGGCTTTCCACGAGTGGGTCACGGCTGTGGGGCCTGGGATGGGGGAGGCCAGGAGGTCATCCTCTGATGCTGCCCAGGTGCAGAGGGACCTGGGGACCTCTGGAGCCCCTGCAGTATTGGGCTGGCCAGGGCCAGGTAGGGGTGGGTCCTGGACTGGAGAAGCAGGAAATCTGGGTGTACCAGGTGTGCAGGGTGTGACCAGAGGCCAGCATTGGAAGAGGCAGGAAGGTCAGCCAAGGAGAGGGCAAAGGGGCAAGGGATGGAGCTAGGGGCGGAGGGGAGGAGTCTCTTACTTGTCCCCAGCCTGGCTGAAAAGTACTGAAGCCTCCACCCCCGCACAGAGTTTCTGGGTGCAACTGTCTGAGATCCAGCCTGGCCGTTGGGATTTTTTCCCTCACTCCCAGCTGGCTATATGTGCAGGGCCAAGGAACAACGTGGAAGCTCTTTCCTCAGGTTGATGCCTTCCCTGTGTGTGCGGTTGGAGTGCAGAGGGAGGCACGTTGGAGAAGCACCCTCTGGACTGCTTAGGCTCCACCACCAGCCCCTGCTCGCCGCTGCTTCTGGGGATGTGGAATGCTGTCCCCAGCCATCATGAGCGCAGCCCATGGTTTTTGACAAGTTTCAGGTCCAGAAGGAACCTCCAGCATCCCGCCTGCATCACTTTGACGGAGCTCTGTCAGAGGGAGCAGCTGGCACGGTCTCTGAGGGGACCTGAGCCTCTAGGACTGAGGACCTGAGTGGGAGGGCAAGGCCCAGCGGAGTCCAGCTGCAGGAGCGCTGGAATTCTCCTCATGGGCACTGAAACCCAAATCTGCCACCCTCTTTTAAACAATTGGGTCTTTGTTGGTTGGTGAAAATGAGTATTTATTACTGCTGAGCAGTTTCTGAGCCATTCAGAGCATGGAGAGGACACGGCCCTTTCTTACCAACACTGGCGAGGTATAGGACTAAATACTCAGGCATGTGCACACGCAACCCCCACGGACACACAGGCACACACACTGAGGCACACACAGACACGGGAACACAGACACATGGAGAGATGCATGCACACACAAATGTACACACACATGCACACACTTGTACACGCAGACACATGCACGCAGAAACACATATACACACATGCACACACATGGACACATGCATACAGATACATGAACACACCTGCACCCAAGACACATGCACAGATGCACACACACAGATACATGCACACAGATACACACACATGCACACAGGACACATGACTACACTTGCACACAGATATGCACATAGAAATACATGCACACGTGCACACACAGATGCACGCACAGACATGTGCACACAGACACATGCATGCAGAGGTACACACACACATGCAGACACAGACACATGGCCACACGTGCATGCAGATATGCACAGGGATACATGCACACATGCACACACAGATGCACACTGAGACGCGTGCACACAGACACGTGCACGCAGATGTGCACGCAGAGATATACGCACACATGCACACACAGGTGCACACACAGGCACATGCCATGCACACACGTGCACAGATGCACATCTAGACACCTGAATACCCGGGCACACTGAGATCCATGAATACGCATGCACACAGGGACGTGCAACACAGATGCACCCACACGCACATACGGATGCACACACAGACACATGAACACAAGGCACACAGACACATGAACACTTGTGACACAGGTGCACACAGACATGTGAACACACATGAACATATGTACACACAGAGACACATGCACGCACATGCCCACAGAGAGGCATACACAGACACACGTGCATGCACAAGGCATGTGCACACACAAATGCCCAGGTGTGCACACAGGCTACTTATGAACGTACTGGCACACACAGAAGCACGCACACTGAGGCACGCAGAGACACATGCACACATGCACGCAGGTGTACTCAGAAACACAGACCCACACAGAGACCCCAAACACGTGCACAGGTGATGCTGCCCCTCAGATGTGCTGTCTCTACAGAGACACCTCCTTTCCCGTCCACTCCCTCTTTTTTTGGCGGTACTGGGGGTTGAGCGCAGGGCCTCGTGCTTGCATGCTCTATAAGTGCTGGACCACTGAGCTGTACCTCAGCCCCTTTTGTTTTTTTTTTTTTGACTTTTTGAGACAGGGTCTTGCTAAATTACGAAGACTGCCTCTGGTCTCGAACTCTCGATCCTCCTGCCTCTGCCTCCCGAGCCCCTGGGATTACAGGTGCGAGCCACCATGCCCGGCTCCTGTCCCCTTCTTGTCAAGCATTCTGGAGTCCAGTTGGCTGGTGAGTGGGTGCCAGGGGTCTCGGGCGAGCAAGGGGGCTGAGGTTCCTCCCCCTGAGAGCCACCGTGGCCACACTAGTTAGCAGAGTGGCATGATCAAAGAAGGGAGAGAGGACTAGGGGCTCTGCAGGTCAGACCGACTGTGGGGCCTGGTACATGCAGATGGATATGGAGAGTGGGCAAACTGGGGTGCAGAGGGAGGGGCAGAGCCCTAAGGAGTATCTGAAGCCCTGGAGAACTCGGCCCGGAGAGGGGGTCCTCAGGGAGGAGAGGATGCTGGCTGCCTGATGTTCAGTGGCCTCTGGTGGCTGGGCAGGGATTGTCATTGTCTGTGTTCTCTAGGTTTCATGCTGGATTTGGGTGAGGGCTGCAGGGAGGTCAGAGGTGGAAAGCAGCTTGGGAAGGAAGGGGCGCCCCATCCCTGGAGGACTCCAGAGTCTCCCCTCTGTGGCTGCAGACATTGGCCGGGAGAGCCCTTGACCAGCCTGAGCAGAGTCTGGCTGAGCCCTGGCACCTTGACTTTCCTTGCAGGGTGCCAGCTGAGGCCAGGCACACCTGGGTTTGGTTCTAGCTCTGTGGGCCCTTGAGAGGAGTCTTCTTTGTGGCCCCCTGTTTCCTCATCCTTAGGCTGGGGGAGTCCTGCTACAGAGGGCTGGCCTGAGGGCTGAGGCCACCCCAGAGTGTGGCACTTACTGGCTGTGGCCCCAGAGGCCCTGGGCAGTCGCGCCTCCTGTCCTCTCCCGGGGCCTCAGGCCTCCTTCACCGGCTCCTCGGGCCTCTGGGAGACTTGGCAGTGTAAGGGAGCTGCGGCAGCCAGCCTCCCGCATGATACCAATCTGTGCCGCTCCAGCTCCAGACCACAGCGTTTGGGATTGGGGTGCAGCCGCCTCCAGGGCTCCAGCTTTTCTGGGGCCTGAAAGATCATCTCTGGCCATCAGGACAGGATGTCCAGACACTGCGCCCCTCTCTCAGCCTCTGCTCCACAACCTGGTTTGTAGTTGGGTTCCAGGAAATCTCTCATCTCCAGCTTGGTCCCAAGAAGCTAAGAGGTGCCTGTCAGGTGGCTGGCCCTGCCCTCCCTGGCGCTACTTCCTGCATTTGCAGGATCTGTCCTGGCAACACTGTCACCCATCTTAAAGGGACAGGGCTGGTTTGGGTCATAAAGAGGAGCTTGTATGCACCGGGCATGGTGGCGCATGCCTGTAATCCCAGCGGCTCGGGAGGCGGAGGCAGGAGGATTGCAAATTCGAGACCAGAGGCAGTCGGCATAATTTAGCGAGACCCTGTCTCAAAAAAGTAAAAAATGGGCAAAGGGCACAGCTCAGTGGTCCAGCACTTGCAGAGCATGCAGGCGCGAGGCCCTGGGTCCAACCCTCAGTACCACCAAAAAAAAAAAAAAAAAAAAAAAAGAGGAGCTTGTGTGGGGCAGGGGTGGGGGCAGGTGTCTGTGAGGAGGACAAGAGGCCAGCAGGCAGAGATGGAGGAACCCTGAGACCATGGAATTTCAGAAGGGGAGGAGACCTCGGGGCTGACTTGGGGTAAGTCAATCAGTCAATCACTTAACTAATTCATAGATATTTATTGAGCAGCTACTATGCGCAGGCACTGGATTGGCACTGAGAAGTATCTGTGTTCCTGTCTCTCTTGTGGCACTGTGGGTGTCATGGGAAAGAAAAAAACCTAGAGAATCAGACAATGGGAAAAGCGTGCTGGCAGCAAGATACATGAGGGAGCACGAGTTTGCTAATGAATTGGGATGGTCTGGGGAGCTCAGAGGCATGGAAGTGATATGCTCCCGACCTTAGGGTCCAAAGGATAAATAGGAGTTGACTGGGTGGAGCAGGGAGAAAGAGTGTTTGGGCAGAGGGAACAGCACATGTCAATGGCAGGGGGCGGGAAGGTCATGGCGAGTCTGACCAGCCCAAACCTCTGCTAGGTAGCAGGCTTCACAGATGGAACTTGACCTTCATTTGAAGGCAGGACAGAATAGTAGTTAAATGCACAGGCCGTGGTGTCAGACCCCCAGGGTTCAAGTTCTGGTTCCATCTCCGCCAGCTGTGTGACCTCAGGTAAGTGGCTTGACCTGTGCTTCTGTTTTGCCATCTGTAAATGTGGGATGATAATGGTGGTGAGGATGGCTATAAAAACAGCTTGGAATTGCCCATGGCAAGTATTAAGTGCTCAATAAACATTATCTATGCTTATTATTTCTTTATTTGACCTTCCCCCACTTTCTCTCTCACTAGAGTGTGAAGTCCCCAAGGGCAGCACAAGCGGGGGGCTAGGGGAGGCCCTCCGTTCGTGTGTGTGGAGGGGAGGAGCTGACTGCGAGGTCAGTGTGGTCAGGGGGGCCAAGGGAGATGGAAGATGGGTGTAGAGGGCGGTGGGTTAGGCAGGGCTCTGCCATAATGTAAAGGCTGGGTGTCTTCAGTAAGAGCAAGGGACCCTTTGGAAGGTCCTGAGTTGAGGA
This sequence comes from Pedetes capensis, assembly GCA_007922755.1. Classification (NCBI taxonomy): domain Eukaryota; kingdom Metazoa; phylum Chordata; class Mammalia; order Rodentia; family Pedetidae; genus Pedetes; species Pedetes capensis. The sequence continues at coordinate 13,100 of VMDO01028556.1, forward strand.
GGTGGTAGGAATCAGGTTGGCATTTTGCAAGGAAGACTGGGCTGTCTATTTCAGCATCTATTGACCCGTAGCTATATGTCAGATGTTGTATTAGGTGTTTTATTAAATGTTATCTTGTTCATTTCATAAAATAACCCTGGGAAACAGCTAAGGAAACTAAAACTTAGAAAGATTATATAGTACACCTAAGATGCCCTAGCTAGGAAATGCTACAGAAATGAACTTAAGATTTCTTTAGCCATATATCAGCTAGAATAACGGTTTAGTTTCTATGATTGTTGTTGTTGTTAAGTGCTGTCGAATTGGGGGTCCAACTCATAGTGACCCTCAGGGTTTTCTTTTTCTTTTCTTTTTTTCTCCCTCAGGGTTTTCAATGGCTGATTACTTCAGGAGTGGATTGCTACTTCCTTCTCCTGAAGTTTCTAAGATAGAAAGTTTAAATTGCTGGACACTGCAAAGTAACAGGTGACTTCTCTCGCTCTCATTGGTATTATAGCTGTCCCTCAGGAAGTTGTCCAGGAACCCAGGATCCTTTGGTTTTGTTGCTCAGCCATTGTCAGTATCTGGAAAATAATAGTTACTTTAGCTTCTACCATTAAAACTGCATTCTGGTCAGAGGAAAACAAGGTAAGAGAGAGGAAATGGCACACTCTTCTCTGTAAGGACACGTTGCATTGTTTACATTGTGTGGATTGTTTCTGTTCAGATTGCAATGGTCAACATTGCCACATGACTTTAACTTGTTGTTGTTAGGTGCCATGGAGTCAATGTCCGACTCATAGTGACCCTACGTACAACAGCTTCTCTGCTATTCATAGAATTTTCAATGGCTGATTGGTTTTTGGGAGTGAGTTGCCAAGTCCTTCTCCCAAGCCTACAGCACCAGGTGTTCCCAGGCAGTCTCCTATCTAAGTACTAACAAGGCCCAACCCTGCTTAGCTTCTGAGATCTGACGGGACCGGATGACACATTGGTACAGCAGCAGGCTGGCTTTAATGAGCTACTGGGAAATGTCACTTTTATGCTGTGTGGTGCGGCCGTACCCATACAGACTTACTGAGGAGAGAAGAGAGTGTGTTGGGAGCAATTGGGAGTTTCTGCCTTGCTCTCGAGCGCTAGCCGGAAGCAGAGCACCTCTGCTGCTCTGGAGGCTGGAGGGCAGGCTGCTGGAGAACGGCTGCTCACACGCTCACCACGCACCGAGAAGCCTGAGTAGCGCACAGTCTGGCTTGAAGCTGGACACGTTGAGAAGGAGCTGTGGGTCTATAGGTGGAGTTGTTCACTTGGCAGCTAGGAGTGCAGGGTCCGGGCTACAGGGGAAGACTGGGGAGGTAGGCTAGGTCCCTCCTGTGGCGGCCACAGGGCCTAATGGGCCCCCTCTTCCGTGGAAGGACAGGACATGGAGGGAGACCCAGTGGCCTGTCTGTGTCCTGGGACACCCTGACCACTCCTTCTGGGTGTTCAACAGACTGGTCCAGGGTGAATATCAGACTCAAGTCAGGTCCACCAGGAAAGCTGGTGGCAGGGGCTTCTCGGCATTATCACCACAGAGGCCACCAGATCCTGGAAGCAGGGAGGTTACTACCTCAGGTGCAGAGGACAGGGCCTGAGGGGCATGGCCAGGCCTCCTGGGTTCTGTGTGTGGCCCGGAAGCTGCAGAGAGCAGACTAACTCATGGCCCCACACAGATCATGTGATGGACACCTCGGACGTCCCGTCTGGGGCCATAGGACTTGATAGGCTGTCTCAATGCCGTGGCCCTTTGTAAGCCCTAAGTATGAGACACAACTTTCAGTTTCTTGCTAGTTCAGTGGAGAGGGTTATGTTGTTGTTGAGTGGGATCTGACTCATAGCAACCCTATGTACAACAGAACATAACACTCCCTGACACTGTGCCATGCCTGGCACTATGTCAGTGCTCTCTGCTATTTGTAGGGTTTTCCATGGCTGATTGTTTCAGGGCTTCCAGGTCCTTCTCCTGTTTATGTGGTGCTGGGGATCAAACTCAGGACCTCAGAGAGTGCAGAGCAGCACTCTGTTATATGACAGAAAATAACTCACAAACTGGTAGGTGTGCATTTGTGGGCTGTGATGTGAACTCTCCGATGAGTATCACATAGAGGGGAGGGAGGTGGAAGCAACTGAGGGGGTGGGACATCCATGTGTAAGGAAGAGTGAAGAAAAGGGTCCTGTGAAGTAGACAGAGACCACAGAGGAGGAGGGGAACCCAGAAGGTGGGGCTTCTTGATAGGCTAGGGCAGAGAGTGACAGAATTTCTGTTATTGTTAGGTGCCGTTGAGTCATGCCTGGCTCATAGCGACCCTCATAGGGTTTTCAATGGCAGACTGTTTCAGGATTGCCTCAGGAGTGGATTGCCATGGGAGTGGATTGCCACATCCTTTTCCCATTTTTGCCGTGCTGGGAATCGACCTCTGGACCTTAGAGACTGCAGAGCAGTGCTCTACCTACTGAGCTAAATCTGAGCCCTGACAGAATTTCTAGAAGGAGGAAATGGCTGGTCCGTAGTCCAGCCACCACCTTTGGATTAGTTGAATGAGCTCTGGGAGAAGGTCATCTTTGTCCTTCCTCGGACACAGAGTGACAGTGGAGTGGAGGGGCAGGAGATGAGGAAGTGGCTGAGCTGTGTGTGGCTCAGGAAAGTCTCCCAATGAGGAGCTGGAAAATTTAGGAGCGTTGCAGGAAGCAGAGAGACGGCCGGCACAGATAGCTTTCAAAACTGTGACCTCCGCACACCCCACCAGCTTCTGCTGCTGCCTGTTTTTCTTTGCTTCCAGCTGGTCACCTTGGCCTAGGCTGAGGGCAGAGACAGGGGAGGAAGGGGATCTGCCTGGAAAGTGAGCTCCCCTGGGTGGCCCTGCAGAAGGAGCTGCTTGATCCCTAGGTCCCTAACCTGGATCTTTCCTCTGCTATGGATAGCAGGTGTCCACGGGAGGAAGAGGCTGTCTTTCAGTGACAGTCCTTCAGACGTTAAGAACACTGAGCTCTATCCCCAGTGGAGATAAGGGAGGTGGGAATCAGGTAGAGTGGTGTGGCCGAGAGGGAGGTGTAATTCAAGGGCAGACTCAGGCTTTGTGTGCGCCTGGTGTTGCCTTACAGCCATCTGACCGCACTTCCTCTTCTCCAATTCCTGCCCCAGGATCTCGCCCTCCCTGGCCTCTACTGACCCCAAATCCTGGATTGGCATTTGGGAGACAGTGGCTGGGCTAGGCAAACATAGGAGGCTGGGGGCCACACCACACAACGAAGGGAAAGTGTCGGACCCTCATCTGGAGGGAGGCTTGGGGCCTGCAGGCAAGGTAGGCTGTGTGTTTTGGGGGGTCTGTTAGGTTCTTCCTCCTTGGGGTGTCCCTTTCCTTTGATACTCTTTCCTGTCTCCCTCAGCCAGCACCTTCCCCTTTCCCTTCCTTGCTCTCTGTTTCTCTGTACCTTTGTCTCCCATTCATCTGTCTTTTTCTGTCTCCCAGGTAGCTTCAGAGTCCCCACCGAGATGTGACACCAGGTGACTGGTGCAGAAGAAAGAGAACGGAGGCCAACAGAATCTCCTTTTCTAGAGATCCCCAGGGACAAGGAGGGACAGAGGCTTGGGGTACGGAGAGCTGAGGGAGGAGTTTGGGGTGTCCAGACAGGGCGATAACTCTGCGATCCTGAGGTTTTCTCTCCAGCGCATTAAGGCCAAAGCAATGACAGCTTCCCCGTTCTGTAGCAAGCCTAAGACGCCCTCTAGTGTCCATATGTAGAATTGCAGCCCTCTGTTCTTCCCAGAAGAGGTCACAGTGGGCAGCAGCTGAGCCAACTTTCCATGGGCCCGAGAGACCTGATTAATTGAGAGCTGGAAGCTGGGGGTAATTGGGCTCTTAGAGGCAGCCTATTTATTAAAAGCTCCCAGAGAGTGGTGAGGACGGAGGGTTGGCGGTCTCTCTTCCCATCTTCAGCTCCCCTCCTGGCGGACAGCAGCCAGCCAAGAGCTCCTCCATGGCTGGACCTGCTCAGGGCTGAGCTGGAAGCCATCCAGGTGGTCAGCAGTGGCAGGAGCCGGTGAGACGCTCTTGCCATGGCTCAGAGGAAGGGGTGCTGGATGATACTGGGGTACACTGCAGCTGGGCAAGCCAGTTCCTCTCAAAACTCTATGTCCTCTTCTTTACCATGGACGTTTGGGACGGCTGGCGTCTCTGGGTGCCCCCTGCCAGCCCTGCATGGCCTATGCTCCTGCGCTCACTGCCTGGGTCTGCAAGGCCAGGCCCCCTGCGGCTGGTCTACTGTTTCCCTCTACGCCAAGCTGGCAGGGCAGGCGAGCGTCTCTCCGATGGCAAGCCAGGTAGTGCTCAGTTCCCCTGGACCCTTCACATGATCTGACACTCTGGTGGCTCTGTTTCACTCAGGTTTCTGTGAGCAGCCTCCTGGAGGGTCCATCTAGAGGGAGATGGGAATCGGCTGAGGTGAGCCTCCTCCTCAGGCTCTGGGTCTGAGACGCTGGCGTGCAGGCGCCATTACGCCTGGACTTGGCTGTTTCACTTCCCCCACTTCAAAGTCATCGGCTTCCATGAAGAAAGTGGGACTGGACATCAAGCTCTCTTTCCAGGACGCCCAGGCCTCTGCTTTCACCAGACTCACCAAGTGTCCACACAGCAGAACCTGACTGGAAATCATTACAAAAAGTGAACCAAGCCTCCTTTCCCTGAAAAGGTGTGACAGCGGGCGCCCTGCCGAGGCAGAATCAGGCACTGGAGGAGCCAAGTGGAGATCTAAGAAAACCACGTCTGCTTCAGACTGCAGGTGACACTCGGAGGCCGAGGGCGCAGCCAGGAAGACTGGCTTTCAAGGGCAACTGATCTGGGCCTGAAGTTCAGCTCCACCACTGCCTCACCTGTGTGATCTCAGGCAAGTTATTTGACCTCTGTGTGCCTCAGTCTCCTTGTCTATACAACAGGGTAGGCATAACTAGTGGACCAAGTTCTGTGCACATGACTGATTATGTACACAAACGTCAAGCCTAGGAATCGTGTGTGGAATACTAGGCAGGAGGTAACATTTTTTTATTGTCTACGATGGGCTCAGCTCCCTGTGAGATGCACAGGATCTCATCACAAAGACTCCTAAAGGTGGTCATTCCATCCTCAGTTCACAGATAAGAAAGCTGATGCCTCGATAAGGTAAGTGACAATTCTATTAATAAGTGCTGGTGTAAGGATTTGAACTCACATCTATCTTTTTTTTTTTTTTTCTTGTATTGGGAGATTGAACGGAGGGCTTCACACATGCTAGGCACTTGCCGCACCCTCAACCCCTTTTCTATTTTTTAATTTTGAGTCAGGATCTCACTGAGTTATAGAAGCTGCCTCTGGGCTTGAACTCATGATCCTCTTGCCTCAGCCTCCCGGATTGCTGGGATTACAGGCGTGTTCCATGGAGCCCAGATGAGCTCATATCTATCTGCTTCCAAAGGCTTTGGGCTTATCCAGAAAGACGCAGATGGGGTGAAGTTAAGAGCTTGTTGAGGGGCAGGAGCAGAGAAGGTAGAAGTTCTATTAGATCAGAGCAGTGCGAGGTAGGAGGGAGAGGCAGGCATTGAACCTCAGAAAGAATGGACTCAGGGCTTGAGAGATGCTGGTGGCCATCTTGTCTCATTGCACCTTTGCAGGGGAAGTGGCTGACACCTTGGTTGGTCCAATGATCCAGGGATAGGAAATCCTAGAGTGGTCCCCAATAGGCTGACAGGGATGGACAGTCTGCAGGGTGTGTTTGGGAAGGAGCCAGGGCCTGGCCTCCAGCTGCACAGGGAAGCAAGACTTTAGGGGGCAGCAGCTGGAAGAGCCCCCAAGATGGCATTGCAGCGTGGGTCACCTCACCTGGCTCTGGAGGGGCTGGCAATGCTCGAGTCCAATGGACCAACAGTCAAAAGGAGGCAGGCAAAGGGAAAAGAGAAACCGCAGAGAAGCAGCTTATGTCCAAGTGTGGCCAAACTTAGATCCTGAGATAGCCACGTGTCTACCTGTGGCCCACAGGGCCAATCCCCTACAGCAAGACCCCCTCCCTCCTTTGGAAAGGGGCATGGGCCTTCTACCTCCATACCTCTCACTGGTACCAAGAAGTTTTAGGGATTGGTGGCTATTGAGGCATTAGAAGGAGGATGTCGCCCCTTTGTGGCCAAAACTTGGTACTGCAAAGCTGAGGCCAAGGCCAGAGCAAGTGCCAGATGCAGCCCTAGGCTGGTGACGTGAGCTGCCCTGGAGCTCCAGAAATACGTCAGGCTCCCTTTTGTGAGAGACGTCCAGGGGCAGGGGTCACTGCAGAGAGTGTGACTTTCTCTGGAGATACTGTGGGTCATAGGCACACAATGATAGCAGCAACAGCGGGGACTGGAGGAACCAAAGGACATATGCGGAACTCCTGGCCCGAGCCAGCCCGAGGATGCAGGGAAGAAACAGGTCCATGTCCTCCACTGAAGATGCTGCAGACAGGCAAGAGGCCAGGGACAATGAGGCTGCCTCGCTGTGGTGGAGGCAGGAGGTGTGAGGGCCACTGGCAGCTCTCCTGCAGGAGGGATGTCCAAGCAGTCCCCAGCTCTTCTCTTCTCATCCCTCTTGTTTTTTTTTTTTTTTTTTTTTTCTTTTTGGTTTTCTTTGTCAAGAAGAGTGACTTATTGGACTAGGGAATTTGGGAAGAGAAATCAAACAAGTGATCTAGCCCCATTTGTGCCTCCATCCACACTGCCGGCCACCATGTCCTCAAGAAAACGGCATCCTGGTCTGTGCTCTGCTGTCCACCCTGTTGCCTGACTTTGCAGAGGCACCTGGTCATTTGGCACCGCTCCTCTCTGGGGTGGGAAGTGTATTAGTCAGCTGTCATCACTGTGTTGTTGTTGTTAGGTGCTGTTGAGTTGGGTCTGACTCATAATGACCCTATGTACAACAGAACAAAATACTACCTGCCTCTGTGCCATGCTTGGCACTATTGTCAATGCTGTTCTGCTATTCATAGGGTTTTCAATGGCTGACTATTTCAGGAGGGGGTTAACAGGTCCTTCTTCTAAGCTTACAGCACCCAGTATGCCCAGGCGATCTTCCATCCAAGGACTGACCAGGCCAATCCTGTGTAGCTTCCAAAATCAGAAGGGATTGAATAACAGGGTGGTTTGACTCTAGACGTTATCACTGTAGCAGAAGAATTAACCCAAACACACTTATAGGGGAACAGATTTATTGGAAGCTCACAGTTAGAGGATCAGTCCATAATGGTGGCAGGACAGTCACGCGGCAGCTGTGGTGGCAAGGACTGTGGTAGATGACCTCCGCTTCTTGAAACTGGGGATCTGGGTAAAAACCTCTGAAAGCTCACCCCCAGTGACCAACTTGCTCAAAGCTAGATCCTGCCTCCCAAAGGTCCATGACCACCACCTGGGGACTAAATGTTAAAGCACTTGACCTTTGGGGGACATTTCATATTCAAACCATGACAGGAGAGTCTGTTTCTGAGTGATATATGAACAAGTTCTTGTGGCCACAGATCTAAAGTGACATCCTCCAATCGGCTCCATCACAAATGTTTTGATTTTCATCTCCCCAACTTTGGGCCAATATCTCAATTGTTTCTGAATTCAGATGTGGAAATGGGATGCTATTTATTGGTCCTCTGAAATGCTAGGGCAGTGGTTCTCAACCAGAGGTGGTTTGGGCTGCCCAGGGGACATTTGTCTCACCGGGGAGGGGGATGCTATTGGAATCTACTGAGCAGAGGCTAAGGATACCAAAAATAATTCCTAAAATCCACAGGATGTCCTAAACAATAAGAATCATCCAACCCAAAATATTGAGAGTTCTAAGGTCCTTAAACCCTGACCTAAGGCATCAGGTGTTGTGAGAACTTAAAATAGGAAGTCCTATTCAGCATTGTGGAGGGTAGATTGTGTAAAGTGGGAGTTCAGAGAAGGCTTCTGGAAGGAGGTACTATCTGACTTGGATTCTGACTTGGGTAAAATGGGAGATTGCCCTGCAGAGGAAGATTGTCAAAGTGGGGCATAAGGAAGGACATCCAGGCAATGGGAACAGAGCATGCAAAGGCATGGAGGGTAAGAGGCTGCAGTGTGTCTAGATGAATATATTTATTACAAGGATCATCAGCCAGGGAGATTAGATTCTGGAGGTAGACAAGGGCCAAGTATGAAGGGCTTTGCATATTCTGCTATAGGGTGTGTTTTTATAAAGCACAGTTGTTATTGTTGTTAGGTGCTGTCAAGTCGCGTTCCACTCATAGTGACCTTCATAGGGTTTTCAATGGCTGATTGTTTCAGGATTGCCTTGTGAGTGGATTGCCACATCCTTCTCCCATATAAAGCATAGATAAATGTAAAGTTCACTCAGAAAGTGCAAACAACACTAATGTACACAAATGTAGAGCTCAATGTATTATTAACTACATGAGAGTGTTTCCAGTTTTTAGTTATTACAAACAAACCTGTATAAATGTTTTGTACATGTCTTTTTGTGTTTATATTTATGAATTTCTCTTTGGATCATCCTTTGGAGGACATCTGAGTTGTTTCCGGTGTTAGGATGTTTCAAGTAAAGTTGCTGTAGACATTTATGTACAGTTTTTTAATTTTTATTTGTGCATAATGTACAAAATAATGAGTTTTATTATGAAATTTTCAGATGTGTATATAATGTGCTTTGGTCATATTAACTCCCCATTACCTTGTCTTGTCTCCCCTCCTCCGCTACTCCACCGGTCCTCATCCTCTTTGCAGGTAGTTTTTTTTCTACTTTCATGACTTTTTAAAAAAAATCTATATCTAGCATACAAGAGAAAATACGTAATATTTGTCTTTCTGAGTCTAGCTTATTTCACTTAATATGATGATCTCCAGTTCCATCTATTTTCCTGAAAATGGCAGAATTTTGTTCTTTATGGCTGAATAATACCACATTGTGTATTTATACCGCATTTCCTTTATCCATTCACCTATGAAGGGCACTTAGGCTGATTTCATAACTCCCCTGTAGCAAATAGTGCCACAAAGAACATGGATGTGCTGGTATGTCTGTTGATGCTAACTTTGATTCCTTTGGATGTATACCTAGGAGTGGCATAGCCAGATCATATAGTAGTTTTATTTTTAGGTTTTGGATAAACCTCTATACTTATTTCCCTAGTGGATGGACTAATTTACAATCTCACATAGACTGTATGAAGGGTTCTTTTCCCCTGTATCCTTGTAAGCATTTGTTGTTGCTTTTTTTCTTAATAACAGCCATTCTCACTGGGGTAAGATGGAATCTCAATATAGTTTGATTTGCATTTCCCTATGTACAGGTTTTTGTATAAATATAAATTTTCATTTCTCTGGGATAACTACAAGGAGTACAATTTCTGGATCCTATGATAATTGCATGTTTAGTTTTAAAATATACTGCCAAACTGTTTTCCAGAGTGGTCATATATATATGTGTAAGTGATCTGATTTCTCCACATTCTCACCCACATTTGGTGTTATCATTTTTTATTTTTGCCATTTTCAGAGGTGTATAGTGATATCTAATTTTGGTTTTAACTTGCATCTTGTCATTGGCTAGTGATGCTAAACATCTTTTCATGTATTTATTTGCTATCTGTATATCATCTCTGGAGGTATGCTTTTCATGCCCAGTTTCTAATTGTTTGGGCTTTTTAACTGTTGAGTTAAACTGTTGAGTTAAACTGTTGAATATACACAGTTCTTTGTATATTCTGATACTAGTCCTTTGTCAGATATGTGATTTGGAAAGAGCTCCTCTCAGACTATAGCTTATATTTTCATCTTCTTAATAAAGCCTTTCACAAAGCAAAAGTTAATTTGGACAAAGTCCAATTTACCACTTTTCCTTTATGGATCATGCTTTTGTTATTATGTCTAAAAGGTCTTCGTTTAGCCCTAGATCCTGAGGATTTTCTCATTTCTTCCCTAAAAGTCTTATACTTTTATGTTTTACATGAAATCTATGATCCATTTTGAATTGATTTCTTTTTTAAGTAAAGTGTGAAAGGTGTAAGGCTTATATTGAAGTTTATTTTTTCCCTAAGGATATCCACTCTTTCAGCAGTGCCATTTGTTTAAAAGGCTATATTTATTCCACTGGATTATTTTTCATCTTTGTCAAAATTGATTGGGCATATTTATGTGGATCTATTTAAGTTCTTTATTTAATTCTATTTTTCTATGGATCTATCCCTCTGCCAATCTTATATAATCTTGACTACTGCAGTGTGGGGTGTGCACCTCCCAGTCTGGCCCAGATATTTGGATGGGTGTCACTGCCACTCACACAGATACTAAACACAATTCACTTGGGACCCTTGGGTGAGGGACGCGGACTCCTGTGGCCCTCCGGACACCAGCAGAGAGGGCAGAAAGGAAAAGCCTCAGGTGCTTTTGCCTTGTGGGGGCAAACACAGCTCTTTATTTCTCTGCCCTTATCAGGGCGGAGAGAAAACCCAAAATGTACAGCTTTAAGTACTAGCAGCTCTTATACTACCTCAAGGGCAGATGCTTTCATGTTGGTGGTCTTGGTGGTCACGTTTCATTTGTTGGTGATCAGATGGAGAGAGAGTTCTTGTCTATTTGGTGGTCGATGGGCCGGGCAAGAAAGAGAGAGCTTAGTTTATTGGTGGTCCGGGCGAGAGGGAGAGGG
>VMDO01028557.1:0-23786 GCA_007922755.1 Pedetes capensis
ATTTAATATTTTCCCTGTAGAATCTTTCACTACTGCCACTCGAGGCTTGAATTTTTTCTTCACTTCCTTAAGCTTGAGAAACACGGAGCGTGTTCTTCCCTTTTGGTTTTCTGCCTCCAGCTCCTTGCACATGTCATTATATTTGTTTTTGTCTTCTTGAGCTGCTTTCTGAAATCTTCTGTTTAGTTCCTTGACTTCATCATGTCTTCCTTTTGCTTTAGCTGCTCGACGTTCAAGGGCAAGGTCCAGTGTCTCTTTTGAAGCTATATTTTGAAGCTATATTCACATTCATAAAAGGTGTTAGTTTGTAATTTCCAGGTCTTATGATGTCTTTGTCTTCACAATTGAAGTAACACTGGCTTCATAGAAAGTATTAGTAAGAATTCACGTATCTTAAACTTTCTGGAAGCATTTGTTTAGTAGTATTTCTTCCTTAAATATTTAGAAGAATACAACAAAAAAGGAACCTAGGGCCTGAAGTTCCCACTGTAAACAAGTTTGCAAATACAAATTCAATTTAAAAGATAAAGTGCTTTTCTGTTATCTAGTAATTTAGAGAAAATGTAATCTGTTGAATGAGTGGTTCACCTAAGTTAGTAAATGTCTTGCAACAAAGTTGTTCAGAATATTTCTTTACTATATTTTTGGTGGGGCTGGGATTTAGCTCAGTTGGTAGAGTGCTGCGCTGCAGTCTCTGAGCACCCTAGTTCAATTCCCAGCACCACAAAAATGGGAGAAGGGCTGGCAATCCACTCCCAAGGCAATCCCGAAACAGTCAGCCATTGAAAACCCTAAGAGGGTCGCTATGAGTCGGATACCAACTCTACGGCACCTAACAGCAACAGCAATATTTTTGGTGGTTGTAATGGTACATTCCTGTAATCCCAGCACTTTGGCGGCAGAAGCAAGAGAATTGTGAGTTCGAGGTCATCTAAGGCTACATAAGGAGACCCTATCTCAAAAAGTAAATAAATGAAGAATAAAAAATAAGTAATAAATAATATTTTTAAGAAATTTAAAATGAAATTTGTCCTTTTCATTTGAGTTGTTGAATTTATTGCCTTACAGTTGTTCAGTAAATTTATTGCCACAGTTTTTCTGGATACTCCTTTTCTATTTTTCTATATCTATTGCCTGCAGCCATAACCCTGTGCCATTGGATCTCGTCAGATCTCTGGAAGCTAAGTAGGGTTGGGCCTGGTTAGTACTTGGATGAGAGACCACTCGGGAACAACAGATGCTGTAGGCTTGGGAGATGGAGTAGGCAACCCACTCCCAAAAATCAATCCCCATTGAAAACCCTATGAACACCAGAGAAGCACTGACAATACTGCTTCCCCTGTTGTACGTAGGGTCACCTAACAACAACAACAACAACATCTATCTTTCTTTCTTTCTTTTTTTGGGTTGAACCCCAAGGCTTTGCATATGCTCTACCACTAGCCTGGGCTGTACTCCCAACCATTTTTTAATTTTTAATTTTTATCTTTCAGACATACTTTTGCAAAGTTATGCAGGCTGCCTCTGGCCTCAAACTTGTAATTCTCTTGCCTTAACCTCCAAGTCACAGAGATTACAGGCATGCACCACCATGCCCAGTCTTTACCATTCTCTTAATATCTTCTGGAATTTTGGATTAATATAATTTCCTTCATATCAATATTGATAATTCTTTGTATCTTGATTTTTTTTCTGTTTGATATGATTAGACACTTATAAATTTTATTGATTGTTTCATAAAACTGATTTTGGTTACACTGATTTTCTCTATTGATTTCCACGGCTTCAAACCCTTGAAAAATTCGGTTCAAGTTTAGGTGAAAGTTTGGTATGTTAAAATGTGGAGGGTTAGGTTTCCGTTCAGTTTGGGGTTTAAAATTTTACTCCTATGTGTAGATAGAAGCATAAAAAATTTTCATTTTTAATGTACAATAAAATAGTTGATGCTGCAAAGAAAAAGAAAATAAACATTAAAAGCTGAATCCAAACCAATTTTTCACTGAGTTTGAGTTCAGATTCAACAGTAGAAAAAACTTTTTAAATACTGGAGCTAGAATGGGTTCAGTGTTCAGGTCTGGATTCTGTTTGAAACCCTGTTATCTAAACATAGGATTTAAACCCAAACTTAAACAGAACCTAAACCCTCTAAATTTTAATATATTGAAACTGTGCCAGAATTGGAACCCAATTTTTCAAGGGTTTGAAGCCCTGGTTTTTACTATTTCTTTTCTTTCATTGACTTCTACACTTATTCTTATTTGCTTTCTCTAATTAATTTGAGCCCAATTTGTTCTTCTAGCTTCTTTTTTCCTAATAAAAAGCAATGAAGACTGATTTCAGAGGATTTTTTTCTTCTCCAATATATGCCTTTAGTGGTTATAATTTTCCCATAATTACTACATTAGTGCCGTGCTATAAATTTTGATGTGTTGTGTTTGCATTTCATCCAGTTAAAAATATTTTTCTTTCTCCTTTGAAATGCCTGTTAGGTTGAAGTTTGTTATTTAGTTTTCAAATATTTCTGGATTTCCTAGGTATTTTTCTGATGTTGATTTATCATTTAATGTCCTATGGTCAGGGGAGGACATACTGTGTATGATTGGACTACTTTTAAATTTATGACACTCATTTTATGGCCCAGAATATATCTGTCTTGATAAGTACTCTATTAATTTGCAAAATATATATATATATATGTGTGTGTGTGTGTGTGTGTGTGTATGTGTGTGTGTGTATGTATATATATGTACACATATATATCTCAAGTGTATATATCTCCATACATAAAATCAGGCAGACAAAACAACAATACAAAACTTTTGTCTCTTAAGCTTTCAGGATAAATCTAATAAGATATGTAAGCATGGAATTAGATTACAAATATATATATATATATATATATATATATATATATATATATATATATATGAAATCAGATAAAAAAAGATGTGTTGTTGTAAGATTCTGTCAAGTAGAGTCCAACTCATAGTAACCCCCATATGATTTTCAATGGCTATTTTGGGATTGATGTATGAGTGGACTGCCACATCCTTTTCCCATTTTTGCAGTCCTGGTGATAGAACTCAGGGTTTCATAGAGTACAGAGCAGCACTCTACCAATTGAGCTAAACCCCAATCCTAAAAAACAACAAAACAAAAGGATGTTCAAAGAGCCATTTTTAAGTAAATTCGTTTGTCTCATGTACAATCCACAATATTTAAATTTTTGTTAAAAACGATAGCTTTGAAGGGATTAATAACATTAACAAATTATGAAAATGCTATACATAGAATATTCCATTTAATTATCAATTTAAATATTTGTTTAAAAATACAAATGTCAGAAAAATAATATAGCCAGTACAGTCTTAAAGGTAAATAATTATTTTTCCTGTGCTGAACCTTGTGTTCAGTATTATGTCTATAAAGGTATAGAGTTGAAAATGTTGTTGTTGTTGTTGTTGTTAGGTGTTATAGAGTTGGTGTCCAACTCAAAGTGACCCTATGTAAAATGGGTGAAACAGTATTGCTAATGCTTCTCTACTATTCATAGGGTTTTCGATGGCTGATCATTCTTCAGGAGTGGGTTACCAGGTCCTCCTTCCAAGCCTATAGCACCTGGTGTTCCCATGTGGTCTCCCACCCAAAAACTAATCAGGCCTGACTCTGCTTAGCTTCCACAATCTAATGCGATCAGACAGCACAGCAGTACAGTTGCAGGTAGAATTGAAATTACAATGGTCTTATATGAGTATTTTTCAGATATCTAATCACAGAATACCATACATTGCATACTTTTGCAAAATAAAATCCACTAGTCTATTGCCAAAAAAAAATTGCATACAGATTTGAGAAATAAAACTGCATGCTTACATTGATTATAAGATAAACATAATAGTATAATTGGCATGGTAAATTGCAAAGATCTCTTGTTTCAATGATAAATCTCAGCACACTGTCTCAGAAATAAGCTTTCATTCCTTCCTCCTCTCTTTTGTAAACATATTTGAATTGCTTAAATGGCATCTCTCTAAATGGAAAAGAAATAAAAATTAGTAATATACTAATAGTTTATTAAATATAGAAAGTAGAGCCAAACATGATGTAGGGAGAATTGTAGCAAGTTATTTTAGGTAGTTTACTATTTAGAGTTATTTTCAACTATGGAAACATTCAAATCTCAAAGTCTAAACTAATGAGAGGACTTTTGTTTATTAATTTCCTCTTCCTTATAAACAGTGATCAAAATTTTATTCAAAGAAGGAGGCTGATAGCTCCCTGGAGATTGCATTTTGAGGAATAAAAGTTACCATTAAGTAACATTTTCTTGAACATAAAAGGATTTTTGAGAATAGAATAAGTGTTACCATGGGTACAATATTCACAAAAAGAGTATGATAGCTCTCCTGAGATTGCATACGGAGAAATAAACATTGTTATTAAGCAACATTTTGTTGAATGTTTAAGAATTTTTGAGAACAGAATAAGAATTACCATGGGTACAATATTTGATATGCATTGCAACAGATTTTAAAGTGGAACCTAATAATCATAAAAATGCCTTTAAATATTATTTAGAACTTCTGGTTTCAATTCTGACACATAAAGAGCTTGAAAGACATCACTCCTGTCCTCATAAGAATCAAACTAAACACAGTGAAACCTTTGTGTTCACTTGGATGCATCAGAACAATGAGGTGGCAGAGCAAACTGACACCCCAAAATCTGGATAGTCATGTGAATTCAGAAAATAATAGTGGTATTCAGTTTACAAAGAGCAAAAGCAGATAGAACCATAAACTAGTGAGAACATCTAAATGATAAATTTGACAAATTAGTGCAGGTGAGCATATAGTCTGAGAGTGAGAAACTCTTTGGGCTGCCAACTTGGGGAAATACCTACAATTCATAGATTTAAAATGCAAGAACCCCAACAGGTTAACATGGTGATGAGCAAAGAACAAGTGTCATTTTCCTAATGGGGAGAGAAGTAATCATTTTGAAATAAGCTTAGAGTACTCTACATAATATGCATATGCCTATTTTCCTGCATAACAGACCCCATCAGTCCTATCCAACAGATAGGAAGGCCACTTCCTAGACTGATACTTCCAGGCTGCCTCGTTCACTTAATATAGATTAGGGACAAAACTAAGAAATATTTTTGAATACCATAGGCCAGGGATACAATTCTACTAAAAGAGTAAGATTTAGTCATAAAAATCATAGGATTTTCTCATCCTCCATGCCATTCCATACTATTAGTAGATCTGCAAGGAATAATAGTGAATTACAGCTGAATGAACAGCAATAAATAGATATTCTCCTGCATAAAGGGGAGCTTCAAGATCAAGAGGGGAGACAAAACTGAAGGACATTATGCAAGCATTCTACCATTAAGCTACACTTACCGCCACTAGTTATGTTAGGAGATGAGAAGAAATACAATCATATAAAATGCTCAAGTAATACTATAGGGGGTAAAATAAGAGCAAAAGGGGGAGGAAAGAATCAGAGAGTCAGTGTAACACATGGAAAGTGGTTACCTTGTATTTATGAATCAAAATATTTTAAATAGTCTAAATACACCAGTTATGAATAGAGGTATCATCAGAGTGGACAAAATATGAGCCCCAAGTGTCTACTCATTTTAAGGAACTCATTTTAAAAATAAAGACAGTTTACAGGAAAGGAGAAAGATACACTAAGCTAATAATGTTGTTGTTGTTGTTGTTAGGTGTCGTTGAGTCGTGTCTGACTCATAGCAACCCTCATAGGGTTTTCAATGGCAGATTGTTTCAGGATTGCCTTAGGAGTGGGTTGCCATGTCCTTCTTCCATTTTTGCAGTGCTGGGAATCAAACTCAGGACCTCAGAGACTGCAGAGCGGTGCTCTACCAACTGAGCTAAATCACAGCCCAGGCTAATAATAGCAATATTAATTTCAGCCAAAAGACTTCAGGAAATAATAGGAAAATAATTAGGGATTAATAGAGCTTTTACCTAATGATAATGTGGCAAAGTTTTGAAGAATACATAATCCTTAATATATGTGCATCTAACAACAAACAACAGAACACCAAAATATGTGAGGAAAAAACTAGGAGAGCTACAAAAACAAGAGATAAATATACTGTAAATGTGGAGCCTTCAATAAGTTTATTTTAGTGATTGATAGATTAAGCAATTAGAAAATCAGTATAGACAAAAGTGACCTGCATATAACTCTTCAAACGAGATAGTTCAAGAGAGGGTGATTGAAGTAAGACATCAAAAATTGCGGCGTAAAGCAACTCCAGAATCATGATATAAGTAACTCACAGGGAATCCTGATACCCAGAGACATATCTACTAAGAAGTCAAAATTAGTAATGATGATATTCAAAGATTTAGGAAAAGGGTTAAATGGCTCACAAAAATAGATATTTATTCAACAAACTCAAATGATATTTGGTAGGAACAGTGATAGAAGAAATGAAAGCAAAAATGTCTCTTCTTAAAAATCAAATGTTAGAACTGAGTGCTGTGGGACACACACATTATAATCCCAGAAATTTTGGAAGTGAAGGCAGGAGGATTGCAAGTTCGAGGCCAGCAGCAGCTTGTTTAACTTAGCAAGACCTTGTCTCAAAATAAAAAGTAAAAAATGGGGTATAAACTCAGGAATAAAGTGCTTGCAAAAGCATGTGTGATGCCCTGAGTTCAACCCCCTAGTACCAGAAAAAACATGAAGTGTCTGAATCAGTCCAAGCTACTCCCATATTTGGTCCAAACCAACACTATATTCAATAAAATTTGCAGTCAAATCAGCCACTGCTCTAACTTGCCCAAGCTACATAAACAGCCAGAGCCACATCTCTAATTGGCATTAGACAGCCCTAAGCCCTAACTGGCATGAGTTGGCCTCAGAGACCACTGGGCTTGGGCCTGTGTTCCAGGGCCATTAGACATCTGGGCCACTGTTGGGCCCACGGATATACCACCACTGCTGAGGAAACAGCCAGTGTAATCAACATTACTGAGGCCACCATCTCCATTGCTGTGGGCTGTACACATATTGGGTGCATACCCCTACTGCTACATTCAACACACCCACTTGAGCCACTAAAGTAACACTCCCTATGTGATCCATGGAAACAGAAGAATTCTTCAATCCTATAACCAAACATTCCATACCTTAACCCATTAATTACAGCTGAAGAAGCTACAGGGAGACTATACTACAGAATCCAAAAGGAACCAAAGACAACATAGTCTAACAAACCAACATACTTAAGGTATATTATGAGGGGACAGTTGGTTGCTCCAAAAGCTATCTTATAAAAGTGATAGACAATGGATCTATCAGATGCACAAATTCCAATGTATGTAAACTAGAAATTTGAAAAAAGGTAACATCATATCCTCAAATGAACAAAATAAATTTCTACCATCAGAAGTTAAAGCTATTGATGAAATTTCTATAAAAATCCCAAGAAACTGATTTTAAGGAAACTGAATGAAATTCAAGAGAACCCAGACAGATAATTCAGTGAAGGTAATAAAACAGTTCATAACACAGATGAAAAATTCAGCAAAGAAATAGAGATCATGAAAATTAATCAAACACACCCTGGAAATGAAGAATTTGATAAGTAAAATAAAAAAATACAGTTGAAAGCTGCAATATACACTAGATCAAAAAAAGAGGATATCACTTGAAGACAGTGACTTTGAAATATCCCATAGATATAAAGAAGAAAGAACAAGAAAGATTGCAGATAATTTCTGAGGTCTTTGGGACAAACTAAAAGAAAAAAATACTAGCATTTTGGGGTAATCAGAAAGGGAAAAAAGGGACAGGCACAGGAAACCTAATGAAATAATATGCAGAAGCTTCCCTAATCCTCAGTAAGATATAGATATCCACACATAGGAAGCCTATATGCCCTCACTCCCACACATCTGTCAGTTTTCCATACTGTGAGGCTTGCATATTGCTGTGATACTGAAAAGCTATGACATCAGTATTAAAGATAACAGTAGGATCACTCATGGTGGAAAGGTTTCTGCTGACAGGTTTCAGACTAAGACAGACCAGGGAGAAGGGCATAGCTAACCTAATCCCCAAACAACCATTAAAAACCCTATGAATAGCTGAGAAACACTATCAGACACAGTGCTGGAAAATGAGCCCCCCAAATTGGAAGACATTCAGAAAACACCCAGAGAAGAGTTGCCCCTGAAAGTAGAGTCTATAGTAATGACATAAATGTACTAAAGCCCTAGGAACCTCCATTTGCTGACGTGACATGACTCAAAATGAGAAGGAATAACTGTAAATATCAATTAATAATTGGAATGTGGAAAGTATGTAGTATAAAATTAGAAAAATTATAAATCATGAAAATGGAAATGGAGCCCATAAACATCAACATTCTAGGCATCAGTGATCTAAAATGGACCGGCATGGGCCATTTTGAATCAGATAATCACATTGTCTACTATGCTATGAATGACAGATTAAAGAGAAATGGGATTGCACACCTCATCACAAAAGAAATCTCAAGGTCTGTCCTGAAGTACAATGCAGTCAGAGATAGAATAATGTCCATATGCCTACAAGGAAGGCCAGTTAATATGACTATTATTCAAATTTACATACCAACACTATGTCTACAAATGAAGACAGGGAAGGTTTTTACCAGCTCCTGCAATCTGAATTAAATCAAACATGTGTCAGGATGTACTGATAATTGTTGGTAAATGGAATGCAAATGTGGGAAACAAAAAGGCTCAGTAATTGGAAAATATGTCCCTACTGATAGAAGTGCCAGCAGCCATAGCCCTGTGGCTTCCAATCCGATCAGATCTCAGAAGCTAAGCAGGGTCAGGCCTGATTAGCACTTGCATAGGAGACTGCCTGGGAACACCATGTGCTGTAGGCTTGTGAGATGGACCTGGCAACCCACTCCCAAAAATCAATCCACCATTGAAAACTCTATGAACAGCAGGGAAGCACTGACAATAGTGTTTTGCCTGTTTTACTCAGGGTCACTATGATTTGGATACCGACTCCATGGTACCTAACAACAACACTGGTAGAAGCAATGACAGAGATCACATGATAGAATTTTGGCAGAACAATGACTTTTAATTACAAATACATTTTTTACCAACATATATTCTGACTGTACATATGGAGTCTGCAGCCATAGCAATGGATCCCATCTGATCTCAGAAGCTAAGCAGAGTCAGCCCGGTTCATCCTTGGGTGGCAGACTACCTGGGAATATTAGATGCTGCAGGCTAGGGAGAAGGACATGAAAATCCATTCCTGAAATCTACTGCTGAAAACCCTATGAATAGCAGAGAAGCACTCACCTAGTGCCAGGCATCACACAGTGTCAGGGAGTGCTTCATTTTGTTGGACATAGGGTCACTATGAGTTGGACCCAACTCAATAACACCTAACAAAAACAACATATATGTGGAGGTCACAAGATGGAACATAGAGGAACCAAACAGACTAAACTGTGGAAAGATGATGAAAAAGCTCAATATCAGAAGTCAGAACAAAACCAGATACTGATTGTGGATCAGACCATCAACTGTTCATATGCAGGTTCAAATTAAAACAGAAGAAAACTAAAACAAGTGTATAACAGCCAAGGTATGATCTTGAGTATATCCTACTTGAGTTCAAAGACCACTTCAAGAAGAGATCTGGTGCATTAGACACTAATGATAAAAGACCAGACAAGTTGTGTCATGACATCAAAGGCATCATTCATGAGGTACATAAAAGGATATTTAAAAGACAGGAAAAAAAGACCAAATTACATGTCAAAAGAGATTCTGAATCTTCTCCTTCAAGATATAGAAGCTATAGTAAAAAGAAGACATGATGAAGTTAACTAAAAAGATTTCAAAAGACAACTTGAAAAGACAAAATCAAATATAATGGCATATGCAAAGAACAGGAGATAGAATACCAAAGGGAATAACATGCTCTGTTTTTCTCAAGCATGAGGAATTGAGGAAACAATTCAAACCTTGAATGGTAACAGCGAAGGATTCTATGGGGAAAACAGTAAATAATGCAGGAAATATCAAAAGAAAATGAAAGTAATATACAGAGTCATTATCCCTCCAAAATTAGTGCATGGACAACCATTTCAGGCAGTTGCATATGATCAGAAACCAATGGTACTGAAGGGCAAAGTGGAAGTGGCCTTGAAGGAATTGGCAAAACATAAGTCTCCAGGAATTGATGGACTATCAATTGAGATGCTTCAACAAACAGATATAGCAATGGAGGTGCTAACTCATTTATGCCAAGATAATTGGAAAACAGCTACCTGGCCATGTGCCTGGAAGATATCCATATTTGTGTCTATTACAAAGAAAGGGGATCCAACTGAATGTAGAAATCATCAAATGATATCATTTGTACCACATATAAGCATAATTTTGCAAAAGATCATTCAAAAGGAATTTCAGCAGTACATAGACATAGAACTGTCAGAAAATCAAGCATGGAACCAGAGACATCATTGCTGATGCCAGATGGATATTAGCTAAAAGCAGAGAATACCATAAAGATGTCTATGTTTTATTGACTATACAAAGACATTTGAATGTGCAGACCACATCAAATTAGGGATAACATTGAGAAGAATGGGAATACCCAAGCACTTAATTGTTCTCTTGAGGAATCTGTACAGTCATTCAAACAGAACAAGGAAACACACTGCTTGGTTTAAAATCAAGGAAGGGGTGTGTCAGAGCTTTATCCTTTCACCATACTGCTTCAATCTCTATGTTGAGTCAATAACCTGAGAAGCTGGACCTTCTGAAGAAGAATGTGGCATCTTGATAGGAGGAAGAATCATTAACAACCTACATTATGCAGGTGACATGATCCTGCTTGCTAAAAGTGAAGTGGATTTGAAACACTTCCTGATGAAAATCCAAGAACACAGCCTTCAGTATATTTTGTGCTTCACCCTCAGCAAGACAAAAATCCTTACAACTTGGTCAGTACACAGCTTCATGGTAAGATTGAAGTTTACCAGGATTTTGTACTTGGTTCCACAATCAACACCCATGGAAGCAGCCATCAATAAATCAAAAGATGCATTGCACTAGGAAAGGCTGTTGCAAAAGATCTCTTTAAAGTGATGAAAAGTGAAGATGTCACACTGAAGATGAAGGTATACCTGATTCATCCCATTGTTTTTTCACTTGCAACTTATGGTTGTGAATGCTGGATGTTGAATAAGGGAGACTAAAGAAAAATTGATGCTTTTAATTAGGGGGCTGGAGACAATTAATTAATATACCATGGATTGAAAAAAATAACCACTGATCTGTCCTAGAAGAAGTGCAACCAGACTACTCCTTAGACAGTATGGCTAGTCTGCATCTGAAGTATTTTGGACATGTTGTCAGGAGGAACCAATCCCATACAATATGTTTGGGAGAGTGGCTGGTAAATGAAGAAAAAGAAAGACACTCCACTAGATGGATTGACATAGTGTTTATAACAATGGATTTAACCATAAAAAAGATAGTGAATCTGGCACAGAATGAGGGAGTGCTTCATTCTGTTCTACATAGTGTTGCTATGAGTTGGACCCAATTTGAACGCACATAAACACAACATTACCACCATAGGACCTGAAGTAGACATGACCAGAAAAGTTCCTCACCATAGCATACTATAGTCCAACTGTCAAGAGAGAATTTTAAAAGCTCCAAGAGAAAAGTATCAGTCATATTTAAGAGTACCTGCATCCAAAGAGAATGGGAGAAGAATGTGGCAGCCCACTTCTAAAGCAATCCCCTAAACTATCTGCCATCAAGACCCTATGAGGGTTGCTGTGAGTCAGACCTGATTGACAGCACCTAACAACAAACAGCCTGCAGCTGTAGCCCTGTGGCATCCGATCCCGTCAGATCTTGGAAGCTAAGGAGGGTCGGGCCTGGTTAGTACCTGGATGGGAGACCGCCTGGGAACACCAGAAGCTGTAGGCTTGGGAGAAGGACCTGGCAGCCCCCTCCCAAAAGTCAATCTGCCATTGAAAACCCTGTGAACGGCAGAGAAGCACTGACAATAGTGTTTCCCCTGTTGTACAGAGGGTCACTATGAGTCGGATACCGACTCGACGGCACCGAACAACAACAACAACAACAACAAACAACAACAGCATCCAACTAACAGTATATATTTTAGCAGAAAATTTACAGGCAAAATGGTAATAGAATGTCAAAACCAGACAGGAACACAACAACAACAACAACAACAACAATAACAAAATAAAACTGTAGAATAATAACCTTGATGAACACAGATGAAAAGTTTTCAACAAAATACTTATAAATTGAATCCAACAGCATATCCAAAAGACCTTTACCCCATGATCAAGTAGGATTTATCCCAAGAATGCAAGGATGGTTCAAGATATGCAAATCAATAAACTTAACACATCATATCAGGAGAGGGATGAATGTAAATTATATGATCATCTCACTATATGAAGAAAAAGTATTCAATAAAATTGAACATCTCTTTATGATAAAAAAGAAGCTCACCAAAGTTACTTATAGATTGAATGCAATACATATCAAATACCAAAGGCAGTCTTCACAGAACTGGAAAAAATAATCTTAAACTTAATATAGAATCCTAAATGATACTGAATAGTCAATTTTGTTATTGTTATTGTTAGGTGCCATCGAGTCGGTATCCAACTCATAGTGACCCTCATAGAGTTTTCAATGGCTGACTATTTCGGGATTGCCTTGGGAGTGGATTGCCAGGTCCTTCTCCCATTTTTGCAGTGCTGGGAATTGAACTCGGGACCTCAGAGACTGTAGCGCAGCGCTCCACCCACTGAGCTAAATCCCAGCCCCCTGAATAGTCAAAGCAATCTTGAAAATAAAGAACAAAGCTGGAAGCATCATAATATCTGATTTCAAGATGTACTATAGAGCCATAGTAACAAAAGAACACAATTCTGTCATAAACACAGACAAAGACCAAGGGAAGAAAAAAAAAAAAAGATTCCAGGAATGAACCCAAGCATCTACAACTAATTGGTTCTCAGAAAAGATGCCAAAAACATATTGGATAAAGAACTCTGTCTTTGATAAATATTGCTGGGAAAACTGGGAATCTACATGCAAAAGACTGAAACATGGCTCTTATCTCTCCAGTTACAAAAATCAGCTCAAAATGGGTCAAAGACCTAAATGTAATCATATAATCATGAAACACTAACACTACTTTAATAAATATGGGAAAAACATTTCATGACCAATATAGGTCATGATTATTTGGACATAAGCACAAAAAGGAAACAATGGCAAACATACACAAAAGATATTGAGACAGGGTTGTTAGCCAGGGAGCAAGGGACAAAGGGCAATGGGAATCCCCTCATTAAAATATCCTCTTAATGTCTGGTTCTTAATAAGATCACCTGCCCATTTCCCTTGTCCAATCAAGCCAGGGAATATTTTGCCCTCTTAGGTGTTTTCATGGATCTTTGAAACTACTGCCAGCTACAAAATCCCTGAGCATGAACAGTTCCTTAAAATTCCCACCAAATGAATGGTATATGACCCTCTAACAGTGGCTCATGAGTAGTAGAGGAAAATTTAAGGGAAAATTGGCCCCACCGTGTATGTCCTACACCATCAAGTCAATAAGGCACATGTGCTCAAAGCATGATTATATAACTCATTACATAATTATCATAAAAGGTAGAACTAATCAAATGATCTTAAGTAAAAACTCATCCCCATAAAAATCACTGAGCCCATAAGAAGCAACAGCCCAACTATGCCCAACATGATTGTCACTCACAAGGTCATTCCTACTGCTCTCTAATGCATATGTTTTTGCTTTCTCAAATACTTTCTCCTCTAAATATAACTTTGCTTCCTGGCCTTTTGTTTCCATCAGTAAAATCATTTTTTGATAACACCAAGAACCTGGACAGAAAGTGTTCTGACCTTCCCAGCTGACCTCCCCTACAACAATATTACATCAAACTGAAAAGCTTCTATACAGCAAAAGAAAGAATCACCAGAGTGACAAGATAACCTACACAAGGGGAGAATATATTTGCCAATTATAAGGCAACCAAGGATTAATATCCAGAATATGTGAGGAACTCAAAAGAAAATCTTAACAACAAACTTAAGCCATTTTAAAATGATCAGGTTATAGTAACACATGCTTCCCAAAAGAAATACAAATGGCCCTAAGCATATGATGATCAATTATTAGCCATCAAAAAATGTTAATCAAATCTATAATGAGATATCATCTCACCCCAGCAAGAAAGTCTATTACCAAAAGGTGATGATTATGATGATAATAATAATGAGTAAAAAATTAGTGAAGATATAGAGGAAAAGGAACTCTTGTATACTGTTTTTGGGAATGTAAATTAATATATCCATTATGGTGAACAGTATAAAGATTTTGCAAATAAACAAAAATAGATCTACCACATGATGAAGCCATCCCACTTCTGGGTATCTATCCAAAGGAAATGAAATAAACTTACCGAAGTGTCACAGGTGCGCCCATATTCATTGCAATATTATTCACAATAACTACAAGGTATGTAAGCAACCTAAGGGTCATTAAGGATAAGCAGATAAAGGAAAAGTAGTATGAATATACAATGAAATATTCATCTATAAAGAAGAATTAAACCCTGGCATTTGTAGTAAAGTAAGTCGCAATGGAAGAGATTGTTAAGTGAAATAAATCAGATATAGAAAAACAAGTACTGTATGTTATTTCTCATATGTAAAAGCTAAAAATATTCTAAATGTTGAATAGTGGTTTCTAGAGATTTAAATAAGGGAAGGGAGGAAGATAAAAGGAAGTTGATAGCAGGTATGGTAAAATAAATGGACAGAATGAACAGGCTCTGGTGTCCCAAAGCACAGAGGGGTAACTATAGTTCACAATAACTTGTTATTTATGAATAACCAGAATAGAGGAGTTCAAAGTCTCTAAACATAAAAAAAGATAAAGAATGGGAAATGTTAACTACTCTGATTTGATCAGTGCATGTTATATATGACTGAAACTGAAACTGATCAATATATATTCAATTAATACATGTTAATTATGTGTGTTTGTATGTGTGTTGTTGAATTCGGTCCATTGAATTTGGTCCATTGAATTCGGTCCAACTCATAGCAACACTCATAAAAGTTTTTATGGCTGATTATCTAGAGATTGTTTCAGGAGTGGGTTGCCACTTTCTCATTTTCTCATGTGTATAGCTTCAAGGAGATGAAGGAGTATATGTCATGTATATATGGAATGCTCAAGTACATAGAGCCATTAATACACTAAGTGAAATATCTCCAGTAAAATTTGATTATAATTATTGTCTTTGACAACTTAGCTACACTTGTTCCTTCCCCTCATGACAGACCTTACCTACCAGAAGCTTTGGCAAGTTTGAGCTATTAATAACTTATATCCCTATTTATGGCTTGGTCTAAGGATAAATACATTCAAAGGTGAACCAATGGATTTCCTTTGGATCTTTGTGCTACAATATTAAGTACTCATGAAAAAAACCTCTCTTTCATCCGTAATAAAATCTGACCTGAACTGATAAAATTAATATCCTTACTATGTAAGGAGGTCTGAAAGTATTAAAATAGACACACAGGGAGACAAGAGCTGAGAGGCAAATAGCTTAATTTATATGATGAATCCCTAAGATCCCAGAAGTTACTCTTAATACAGCAACATTCCTTCTTGGCCTATAAACTACTACAATAATTTTAGAGGGATAGATGGATAGACAGATGACAGATACATACATACATACATACATACATACATACATACATACATGCATACATACATACTTGCATACATTTGAAACCTATATACTACAAATATTTCTATTTGACATAATATCAAAGAATATTGTGACTCAAAGGTTATGGCAGCAAGCTGCTGGGGCCAGGGAGTTGGAAGAGCGAAGTGAATGAAGCCAGTCTTAGCTTCTCAGTCTTCAGGAGCTTGACTGACCCAGGACAGCCACCTCCAAGGGAACCTGAGCTGTATGAGGAAGAATTCTTGGGTAAAATGTCAGATTAGAAGCTGCCTTCATGTGACTATGAATAACAAGAGTCAGGGTAACAAAGGACACACTTTATTCCTCAGAGAGAAAGAGAGGAAGAGAATTGGGACTCAGAGAAGAGGTGATAGGACAATTAAAAAACAGATAAACAGAAGCATTATACAGTGAGAAGAAGGAAGTAGCCCACAACTCCAGCCCCAGCTTTCTGGCAGAGGAGGGTTAGCCAAAACCACATCCACAAGGTAAGCCAGATGTCCCTAGTGAAAACAGAATAATGGCAGATCTAGCCACAGGACAAGCCCACACTTTTCTCAATCCTTAAATCCAGTGGAGAGATTTGGTGTGACAGTGACTTCTCCATGACAGGTCAGCATTAGAGAAGAAATCCATTTTGTTACTTCCCCTATCTCAGAGTGCTATAGCCAGGTGCCATCTTGAGAGGGAGCCTATTAATTGAGACTGAGCTACTCTGGGAACCTGAAAACAAAGAACACTAGCAAGTCAGGGAGCCAAGAGACACACTGCTATGGTGCCTGGGTCATACGTGGTCTTGAGATGGTCATGGCAGGGGGCATTGGATGTGAACACACTGAAAAGTTCATGTAGGACTCTTGGGCTGGGATGAGCCCAACAATTGGCTCTGCCTTTTATAGTGAGGAGCAAAGCCTATCACCTAAGGATAACCATAGAGATTGAGATCCCTTAGCCCATGACCAATAGCTTGTTCAGCCTTCGGAATTGCCTGTCTGCCATGTGGTTTGCTACTAGTCAGAATAAGAACTCTAAAGTTCAGGTCCAGTGCAACACTTGATTTCTGCTGACTCTTTCCCATTGTGGGATATTTAGTGCTGGGGAGGATCTGAAAGCTCTGAGACCAGCCCTCAATTATGGATTTCAGTGCTCTATTTGTTTCATCCACTTTCCAATACAATTGTGAGACACTGCTTGGCTTTGACATTAGGCGACCCGGGCTGCAGAAACTGAAGAGTCTCTGGGGTGAGCAAGAACTTGCCTGGCCTATATCCTGCCAAGCTAACTGAGGCAGGCAGCAGCTCTTATACACAAAGAATGGATGCTTTTAAAGTGAATGCATCCATGACAAACAAGGGACCCTAGATGCATGTGGATTCAGCACAAACTGAATGATAAGGGGCTATAATTTTAATTGATCCTCCACTCCACATGGAAGACACCAATATTAGAGAGCCCACAAAGAAAATACTCCATGACTTTCTCATTTTTTTAACTTTAAAATTTTTTTACCATTGTGTTTTCCCTTTTTTCTTTTTAGTATTGGTTTTACTTTATTTTTTAAAAGCTTTTGTTTTTATTTGTTATTCTTCTTATGCTTACCTAATTTTATTTACATATTTTTATACTGTAAATGAATTTTTAATCTCTTTCTCTTTTCTCTCTCCCTTTCTAATAGTCTTTTCCTTTCCTCTTTTTCCTTTCTTTTTTAACCTTGCTTATTCTTTGTATTCCCCTATCCCTGGTCCTGTATTTCATTCATTATTCTTATTTTATATTAATTAATTCTTAATTCCATGGCTTATTCTACATCATTTTTGCCATTTTCTTTTCTATTGTCATTCGTTGCTTAATAGTTGATCTTAATTGATATTTCTATGTCTGATTAAGTTTGTTATTGTAGCAGTTGCAAGAGTTTGCTTTATCCCCTTTGAGTGGTACTGGGATTCATCCCTTAAGAGAAGACTGCTCACTAAGAAAACCCCAAATAAAACCAGAAGAGATATCCATTCCAACTTATTCCACATATCACATTATAGAAAAACAAGAAATATGAAAAACCAAGGCAATAAGACTCCAAAAGATTGTATAACTCCTAAATATCTGAATCACAAAATAATTAAATGGTTGAAATGGTAGACAAAGAATTCAAAACTCTAGTTTAAAAATGATCAGTGAGCTCAAAGTGGATACAAACAAGAAGATAAATGAGATAAGAAAGTCAATTCAGGACCGGAATAAGGAGGTTAGCAACACAGATGAAAAATTCAGCAAGGAATTGACATTCAAAAAACGAAACAGAGGTGGGGGGAGGGAAATAAGGTAAATTAAAAACCAATAAATCAAATAAAAATATAGTGGAAAATATCATGAATAAACAAGATCAAGCAGACGAAAGAATGTCAGTGATTAAAGACAATGTCAAGGAAATACTACATTCAGACATTAATAAAGAAAAAAATTTACAAGAATAATCACAACTTTCAAGAACTCTGGGACATGATCAATAGACCAAACCTAAGAATTCAGGGAGTACATGAAGGAGTTGGGACATAAAATAAAGCATTTACAAATACTACTCTATTGAATTATAGCAGAGAATTTTCAAATCTATGGACAGATATTGGATATCCACACAGAATAATTTAGAACCCTAAATAGACATGACCAGGAAAAAAAAACTCTCTACAACACATTATAGTTAGATTTCCAAGAGCAACAAAATATTAAATGTGACAATAGGAAAACTACCAACTCACTTACAAAGACAAACTCATTAGAATACCATCAGATCTCTCTGCAGAAACTCTAAAGCCCAGAAAGCATGGAATGATATTTCAAGCTGTGGAAGTAAATAACTGCCAACTAAGATTACTATGTCCAGTGAAGTTTTCTTTTTAAAAATCAATGAAGAAGTAAAGACCTAACAAAGTAATCACAAACTAAACCAACTAATGACCACTAAGTCAGCATTGCAGAAGATACTTAAAGGAATTGTTCACACAGAGGAAGAAGTCAGTAATAAACATAACAGCACAAGAAAGAATAAATTTCATTAGAGGGATAGATTAACAAATGAGAACTAAGAAAGAATCAACTATGTCAAACTCAGTAATAAGCAAACAAGCAAAAAATGACTAGAGGAGAAAGAAAAGAACAAAGAATATCAGAACCAAACAGGAAAAGAACCAATAAAATTCCATGAATTAGCAAATAATTTTTAATAACAACCTTAAAGATGAATGGTCTTAATTCTTCAACTAAAAGGTGCAGACTATCCGACAGTATTAAAAAGCAAGGTCCAACTATTTTTGTCTTCAAGAAACATACCTCACTGCACTGGGTGCTGTGGCACATACCTGTAATCCCAGCAGCTGGGAAGGCAGAGGCGGGAGGATCGCAGGCTCGAGACCAGAGACAGTCTGTGTAACTTAGGGAGACCCTGTCTCAAAAAGTAAAAAAAAAAAAAAAAAGGGCCGAGGGTGCAGCTCAGTGGTCCAGCACTTGCAGAGCATGCAGGCACAAGGCCCTGGGTTCAACCCCCAGTACCGCAAAGCAAAAAAAACAAAAAAAAAAAAAGAAAGAAATATACCTCACTGACAAAAATACACACAGACTGGAAGAGAAAGTGTAGAAAACTATAAACTGATCAAGTGGAGAAAATACTCATAGCTGACAAAGTAGAGTTCAAGTCAAAATTCATCAGAAAAGACAAAGATGGTCACTACATATTAATAAATGCAATGCTCCATCAAGATGATATAACAATTGTAAATGTACATGCACCAAACATGGTGCATCCATTTTCACAAAATGAACACCACTGGTCATAAAGGAATAGAAAGATCCAGATACAATGACAGTGAGTGACTTTAATACCACACTGTTATCAATAGGGAACACTAGACCAAAAAATTAAAAAAGAAACTTGAAAGTTAAACTGATTCATAGATCAAATGGACTTAACAAATATATATATATATATATATATATATATATATATATATATGTATAAAATTCCATCCAACAGTTGCAGAATATATATTCTTTTAAGCAGCCCAAAGAACATTCTCCAAAATAGATCACATTTTATCTATAAAGCAAGTCTTAAGGAATATTTAAAAATTGTGTATGTTATCAGATAATAAAAAATATATCAACAGAAACTACAGAAAGTATATAAGAACATAGAGATTATATAGTTCCTTCTTCACTGATCAGACAGTCATTGAAGAAATCAGGGAGGAAACTTTAAAATTTCTAAGACCACGTGAAAACAAAACCACAATTTGACAGAAATTTTAGGACCCAGCAAAGGCAGTTCAAAGAGGTTGCATAAAAAAAAAACAGATAATTCAAATAAATAACTTAATGCAACTCAAAGTCTTAGAAAAATAAGCACAAATCAAATTCAAAATTAGGAGACAGAAATAATATCAAGACAGAAATTAATGAAATGGATACTAAAAGAATAAAAAGAATCAATGAAACAAAAGTTGGTTCCTTGATAAACAAAATTGGCAAACCATTAGTCAAGCTAACCAGAGGATTGGGGTGGGATAAGACAGAGACAGAAACAGAAAAAGAGAGGGAGGGAGACAGGGAGAGCAAGGGAAAGAGGGGGGAAAGGAGAAGAGGGATTGGGAGAGAGAGAGAGAGAGAGGGAGGGATGGAGGGAAGGGAGAGGGGGGAGACTCATATTAATAAAGTTAGAGAAAAAAAGAGGGAACATTACAACAGTTACCAACAAAATCCAGAGGATCATTTGGGAATACTTTGAAAATTTACATTCTGAAAAACTGGAAAATCTAGGAGAAATAGACAAATTCCTAGACACTTAAGACATATCAAAATTAAATCACGAGGAAGTAAACAATATAAACAGATTTATAATGAGCAATGAGCTTGAAGCAGTTAATAAAGTGTGTTCCAATCAAGAAAAACCCAGGACTGGTGGATTTACTCCTAAATTCTACCAGAACTTTAAAGGAGAACTTACACCAATGCTTCTCAAAGTATTCCATAAAATAGGAATAGACACAATGCTATAAAACTTTTCCTATGAAGGGAGTATTTCTCTGAAACTAAAACCATGTAAGGATACAACACAAAAAAGAAACATATACAACAATTTCCAGATGAACTTGGAAACAAAAATGTTCAATAAAATACTTGCAAACTATTATGATTTAAATCTAAAATGTCCCACAGTGTTCATTAGTTTGAAAACTAGGTCCAGAGGTGGTGGTACTGTAGTGAAAAGCTGTGGGAAGGTAGGATATGGAAGACTTGCCAGGCAGAAGCAAGTCACTTGGGGAAGGCCTTTGGAAGATTTACCTGGACCCCCTGTTCCAGTAAGTTCTCTTTGCTCTCATCCACAATGATGTAAAGAGTTCCTCTGCTACAGGCCCTGCTGCCAACCACACCACCATGCCTCCTCAAATAAAATTATCCTTCTTTCTGAAGTTGTTCTGTCACATATTTTGTCACAATGACAAGGAAAATAACTAAAACACAAAACAAATTCAACGACACATTTTAAAGATGATATACAATGATCAAGTTGGTTTCATTCCACAGGTGCAAGGATGGCTCAACATATGTAAATCAATAAGGGTAATGCAGCACATAAATGGAATCAAGGACAAAAGTCACATGGTCATCTCAATAGATGCAGAAAAAGGCCTTCAACAAAGTTCCACATCCCTTCATGATAAAAATCATGAAAAAACTGGGAATAGAAGCAGCATACCTCAACACAACAAATTCTATACAGGAAAAACCTATAGCCAACATTATATGAAATGGAGAAAATCTGAAAGAATTTCTTCAAAAATCAGGAATGAGACAAGGATGTCCATTTTTCCACTCTTATTCAATATAATACTTGAATTTTAGCTAGAGCAAGAAAGCAAGAGAAAAAAAGAAATGTGATACAAGTAGGAAATGAAGAAATCAAGTTATTGTTATTTGCACACTATATGATTCTACTCTTTAAAAACCCTAAAAACAACACCATAAAACTCTTAGATCTGATAGTCACTTTCATCAAAGTAGCAGGATGTACAAACAACACACAATAATCAGAAGCTTTTGTATATACTAACATGTTGTTGCTGTTGTTAGGTGCCGTCGAGTTGGTATCCAACTCATAGCGACCGTCATAGGGTTTTCAATGGCTGACTGTTTCGGGATTGCCTTGGGAATGGATTGCCAGGTCCTTCTCCCATTTTTGCGGTGCTGGGAATTGAACTCGGGAACTCAGAGACTGCAGCGCAGCGCTCTACCAACTGAGCTAACTCCCAACCCATACTAACATAGTGAGAAAGAAATCAGGAAAAAAAAAATCCCATTTACAGTATTAAAAAAAAAAAAAAACTAGGAATAAAGCCAACTAAGGAGGTGAAAGACCTCCACAATGCAAATTTTAAAACACTGAAGACAGAAATTGAAGAAGACACTAGATGATGGAAAGACCCACCCCCATGCTCATGGATCAGCAGAATATTGTGAAAATGGCTATATTGCCAAAAAAGAAATCTACAGATTCAACGCAGTCTTCATCAAAATTCCAATGACATTATTCACAGATATAGAAAAAACATTCTAAAGTTCATGTGGATGCATAAGATCCCAAATAGCCAAAGCAGCCCTGAGCAGAAAGACCAATGTTGGAAGTACCATAATACCTGACTTCAAACTATACTACAGAGCCACAGTAACAAAACAGCATTATACTGGCCCAAAAACAGACACTTAGACTGATAGGATAGAATAGAGGACCTAGAAATAAACCCACGGCTACAGCCACCTGGTTTTCAAAAAAGTTACCAAAACCATACAGAATAAAAGCCTCTTCAACAAATGGTGCTGGGAGAACTGGGTATTTTCCATGGAAAACTGAAACTAGATCCCTCTCTCTCATCTTCTATAAAAATCAGTTCAAAATAGATGAAAGACTTTAATATTAGATTTGAAACATTGAAACCTCTAGAGGAAAACATACAGAAAAATACTTTTAGATACAGGTAGAGGAAGGACTTTCTAAAAAGAACAGCTCACAAAATAGTAACATGAATGAATTGACAAAATGAGAGTTCATGACATTATAAAGCTTCTACACAGCAAAGGAAATAACAGAGTGAAGAGATAGTCTACAGAATGACATAGGGATTAATGTCTAGAGTATATAAATAGCTCAAATATTAAACACCAAAACCCCCAAATATTCCGGTCCATAAAAGGGCAAATAAATTGGATAGTTCTGCAAAGAAGTAAAAATGGCCAATAAATACATTAAAAATATTCAACATCCTTAGCCATCAGAGAAATTTAAATCAAAATTACATTGAGATTCTATCTCACCCCAGTCAGACTGGATGTCATCAAGAAAATAAACAATACATCCTTTTAAGAATGTGGGAGGAAATGAATGTGCACTCCTGGTGGGAATATAAATTAGTGCAATCACTATCGAAATCAATATGGAGGTTCCTTAGGAAACAAAATAGAAGTACCATATGATCCAGCTCTACAACTCCTAGGTACATGCCTAAAGGAAGATAAGCCATCATATCATGGAAATATCTAAATAGTCATGTTTACTGTAGCACTATTCACAATAGCCAAGTTATGAAGTCAAGCTAGAAGTCTATCAAGAGATGAATGGATGATGAAAATGTAGTACATATACACAACGGAGTTTTATTCAGCCATAAAGAAGAATGAAATTATGTCATTTGCAGGAAAATGGATCACATTGAAGATTCTCATGTTAAGTGAAATAAACCAGACTCAGAAAGACAAATGTTGCATGTTTTGTTTCATATGTAGAATC
Source organism: Pedetes capensis (assembly GCA_007922755.1). NCBI lineage: Eukaryota > Metazoa > Chordata > Mammalia > Rodentia > Pedetidae > Pedetes > Pedetes capensis. The sequence continues at coordinate 23,700 of VMDO01028557.1, forward strand.
GAAATATCTGAGTAGAAGAGGGACTATTGGAGAGAGGAAGGGAACTAGCTGGTGGGGTAAAGAGGGAACAAGAGATGGTAATGGGGG
>VMDO01028558.1:0-23770 GCA_007922755.1 Pedetes capensis
CTACAGCTCCTCTGGTTGGATACAGAGGTCCACTTTCCCCAAACGGGAGGTGGGGAAAGAATCGGCCATGATGGGTATCAGTTACGAGGGAGGGCAGATCGACAGAGGCTTAAACAAGGCATAAATGTATTCCACTCCCACACCACACTCCAGCTGCTCAATATGGATGGCACACTCCACCTTGTCGCGGGGCAGCCTTCCTCTTCCATTTCTCAATGGTCCATGGGCCATGCCCAGGCAGCAGGACAGATGGAAGGAGGAACACAGTGTAAGAACCACCAAGGCTCACATCCACTGTGTTTTGGGGTAGGTCCTGCGTACTAGTGCCTTGCTGTGTCTGGGCTTTTTTACCTCCAGGCCACACCCACCAGCAAGGGAGGCTGGGAAGTGGAGTCTCCATTCTGGCCAGCCATGTGTTAGCTACACGCTTTAATTAATACTATGGAAAAAGTGGAGAGTGGAAGTGCGCAGGTTCATCAGCCTGCTGATGATGAACTTAGTATTTGGTCAACTCTAAGGGAGGCGAGTCTCTCTTTGCAACAGGTTACAAAATGCTGTCCCCGTGGCCCTATAAAACATCCCCATTTCCCTTCCCCACCACATGGACTGTGAATGAGATTTACATGCCACCCACTAAATCGTTACCTGGTCTGTGCGATGGATAGCAGTGACTCCTTCCTGGATGACAGATGAAGCAGGAATGGGATGGAGGTAGGCTTGGGGCTTTGGGTCAGATTGTTGGGGGGGCTACTGTTTTTTTCAAGGCATCATGGTCAGTTTTGAGAGGAAGTTGCATCTTGACCTGGGTGGCAGTTGAGGTCTAGAATTCATGTTTGTTCTCTGAGGACAAAGAAAAGGACAGAACTTGTATAGAACACACCCAGTCAGTCACAAATTTGGGAACCCATCAGTCTACTGCCCAGCCTTTCCCTTCTCTCAGGGCATAGGCAGGAAGGAACCCTGTGACCTCTTGGCTGAGGGCCTCTTTGGATGGTCAAAGGACACCTCTGCATGACAGGCTTGTCTCCTGCCTCACAGCAGGCTTCCAGGGAGACAACCTCTCTCTCCTCAATCTGCTCTTCAACAGTTGACTAGACAGGTGGCTGTGGCCACCTGCCCACCAGAAGTTCCACTCTTGGGGACACTGATATCCCAGGATGTGAGCAGGCACTTTTTTCTGGGGGAAATGGTGCTCCTTATCACTTTCATGAGCATTCACACACCCCTGGGGTATGTGGGCTTTCTACCCAAGTGTTCTGGACTCCAGCCCTCCCGCATTCAGCCTCCCTTCTGAATGGGCTATGGGCCCCAGCAGGCTCCTGGCCGCCCTCTCCTCCTGGATTTCCCTGGCTAGTTCTCCTTTCATGCCCCTTCTGCTCTCACCTCCAGCCAGGTGAGCCACTTGCATTGCCTTCCTTGTGCTTTCTTTGTCTCTGTCTTCTAAGAACACAGCATCCCTCAGAACCTGACCGGCCACCTCACTGCTGCCCTGCAGAGCAAAGTGTTCAGCCTCAATGTGGATGCTTTAATCTGTAAATAGTCCAACATCACACTGCTGCATTATTTATGTAAAGCAGGAGCCGGGGCACGGAGAATCTGTATTTCTGTCCATCCCAGTGAACACAGTCACCCAAGCAACAAGAGAATAGCATTATATATGTTGGCAGCTAATTCCTTCAGGTTTGGTAAAGCCACAGGTAAAGGATTTCTAGGGATTTTATGCTAGAAGTGGTAGAAGAAATCTCACACCTAAAGCCCACCATCTTCGCTCCACCTATCTAATTGTTCAAGATGATTGTCCAAACAACTTAGTATTTGACCTGTCCACTGCCTCACTTTACCACCACAGGGGATTGTCCCTCCACCCTGGGAGACAGGCTTTATTCTAATATCACCTCCACTTCCACTGTTCTGTTCCTGTGGCAAGGGACTTGGAGGCGCTTGCTGGTCATCCAAAGGCACAGGAAGGACTGATGGTTAGAAATAAGATGTGACTTAGGGGCCAAACCAGAGGCAATTTGAGACCTTCACAATCAGTAACTGGACTGCAGGTTTTCAGCAATTTGCTTCCAATGGACTAGGGCTTGGAGAAGGATGTCAGCCAATGGCCTCACTGAGCATCCGGTCCTCAAACTATCAGGGTCCCACTCAGAGAGAAATGAATGATGATTGCAGGTGGGGTGTCAAGGCCTAGATCTTGGACTTTGAACACTTGATCATCTTTTACCCCAGCAGCATCTCCTTGCAAGGTTTCAAATAGTGATGGATTTGCATAGAGGACCATGGCAGCTAAATATACATTTTTATTTTCTCTTGAACTTGTTGGGTCTCAGAGAAGTGTGTTTCCTCTGATCCAGACATCGGGCTGGGGCACAGAGCCAACAGACACACTGTTCTCTTTGACCCTATCCACCCTGATCTTGTACCTGACCCACTGTGCTCTGTGTCCTTCTATTCCCATGTGAAAAAAGACGTGGCCAGGGACAAAAGCTCTTTCTCTGCATGCTGAGGGCCTCTGCTCGAATGCAGATGTGGCCGCCAGACTCCTGTCCTGCTGGCTCAGCTGGAGGGTCACCTAACTGACGAGTGATACCCACAGGGAAGCCATGTCCGCCTGAGCCCCTTGTGTTCCACAGTGCAGACTCTGAGCCCCAAACAAGCACAGCTTTCTTAGGGCCCAAAAGAAATGGAGATTTGTAGTTTGGTGCAGTGGTCTGTGGAAGTGACAGAGATGAACCCATGCTTGGAAAAAAATGAGGACAAATTTTCAGAAACACTGAGATGACAGAATCCACTCTGGAAATCCACTAAGTACCACAGTCATGCCTTTATGAGTGACACCCCGGCTAAGCCTTTCCCTCCCAGATTTTATTCTAAAGACAAAGCGTCCTTTTCCAAGTAGCTCCCTGGAATAGCTGCTGTATTGTTACCTTTCAGACAACTGGCAAACCTGAGTGTAGGTGTTCATCCTACCTCTCCTCCTCTAACCTGGCTGTGTGACAAGGGAGCCTAACAACAAACAGAAGTGATGGCATGGAGCCCTAAACTGCTCTGTGACAGCTTCTCTGCAGTTTCCCCTCCCATAGGATGGCCTGCCTTGAGATTAATGGAGATTTTAACAGAAATTTTCCAATTGCTCAAGAGGGGCGAACAATTAGAGAAAATTAGCTTTAATGGGAATGCAGACAGTTCTTTAGAAAGGAAGCCAAGGACATCACCTCCAGGGACTGTGTCGGGGCTTCACACCCACCCATGTGAGGGTTCCAAGTCTACCCGTGTCGGGGCTCCACATCCACCCATGTCAGGACTCTAGACCTGCCTCTCTTGGGTCTCCATGGGCTTCTTACCCCTGTGTTCTGGACTCCAGCCCTCCCTCATCCAGCATCCCGTCTGATTGGGCTTTGCGCCCCGCCCCAGCAGGCTCTCGGCCACCCTCTCCTTGTGGATCTCCCTGGCTACTTCTCCTCTCATGCCTCTCCTGCTCTCACCTCCAGCCAGGTCCAGCCGCCTGCACTGCCTTCCTTGTGCTTTCTTTGTGTCTTTCCACAAGCTCTCTGAGGACACTAGAAGAGAAGCAGCTGCTCTGAAGTCAGGTGGGCACGAGAGGAGGGGACCCCTCCCCCAATGTGTGGTTCCATGTTGACCTTTGACCACCTCACTTACAACAGCCAGCCAAGCTAGTGTCTTCCCAGCCTTCTTAGGCTTACGCCCCCTCTGGGACTGGCCCCACTGTATTTCCCCTAAATCCACTGTCTCCCTTCCTGCAGACATGCCAGGCTCACAGGATGGCTGAGTCAAAACAGATTCAACTTGTGCATGGTCCTTGATATCCGAGGCTGGGTCTCACCTGCACACCCTGCATGAGGCAAAGCAGAGGACTCTGGGACCCACACCCTAGCTCCCTGGAAGTCACTGCTGGTAATGAAGCAAATAAGTCAAATAGGACACATTAAGGCATCCCCAAAATACAAGCAGATGTGGTCAGTGAGCCACATTAGCAGTGTATAAAAAAGTCCACTCCAGTCCCCCAGTGTCGGTCACTGGGAAAAATGAGTTGTAGGAAGACTTTTTCTATGGCAGCTCTACTCTTAAAAACAAGGACCTCGCAGGCAGAGATCAACTGTCACAGGAAGGCATATTAACAAGCCCCTCAGGTAGATGGGAAGTGACAATTCTGCAGGAGCCAGTAGTTGATATTCAGGTTCTGTCTGTATTTTCTCTGGTGAGTGGGACTCATTGCTGCTGTTCTGGACGCCTCGCTATTAGTTAATGGCGAGCTGTAAAACACTTGGCAAATAGGCAGTGCTAAATAAGACAAGGAAAATCAATATTTGTTCCTAGTACCTTTTTATAGCTTTGCATAATATAAATAATTTCAATTTTTAAAAATCCAGTGGCCTTAGTAGGGGAGTAACCAAAGACGGCACACTCTCCCATTTTGGACATCATGCCAGAAAGTAGAGCTAGAAAGCAGCTCTAGATCTCAAATTATTAAAATACAAGTCACTCTTGCTTTCCTTTCCCTTTGATGTATCTAGCATTAATGCCACCGGACAGACACGTGGGAAAGCACCGGCCCACGGTTATCACAGCTGAAATGGGTTTCTAGTTTGGACTTCCACGCCTTTCTTTTCTCTGGGCACAGCCCAAGGAGTTAGGCTGGTTTCACAGCTATGGTGACATAGCTGCCATACAGGCTGCCCAACCTGTTGGAGCCAGGAGTTCAAGTGGGAGCAACTGAGGACAAGCCCAGAGGCACTTTGGAGGAACAAAAGATGGTAAAACCAGCGAGGAGGAGGAGAAGAAAGGAAATCTAGAGATGTCGTTAATGTTATGGCAGTCTGAGCTCCCCCTGAATAATCCCACTAAGTATCCTGCTCTCTGTCCCGGGCTTGAGCTGCAGCCTTGTGCTGACCTCACACTGACAGACACCTGTGCTCCGGCTTAGCAGCCATCAGAGCTCCTGGTACCTTGGCTGCCTCTTCTTGATGTCTACATAGACTTGCAGTCTGGAGGGGCTCTGGCACTAATAAAAATCGCTCACGAGAAAGACAAGACCATTAGGTCAGCCGAGAATGGATTTCACAGGCCTGAGAAAGCCTGCCGACAGGCAGGAGCTCAAGGGCTTAGTTAAGTCAGAACATATGAGCTCCGAGCTCTAGCAAAATTGTTCCTCAAAGTCCTCAGGAGACCAGCTAGGGGCTTCCTGAGTGTCCAGTGCTCAGTTCAAGGTGAGAGGACTTCCCTTCATGGCCACTTTCCACTGCTATGACCAGGGATTATAGTCTGGTGGACTGTAAATCAGAAGTCAGACCATCTTCCAGCAGCCCCCGAGAGATAAACACAGCCAAGAGGGCAGAGCAGGAGGAGGGAATGTTTGGTTCAAAGCAAAATGTGACAGGCCAAAGCAGAGCTTTGTGATGGCTTTTCTTTAGAGCTTTAATTGTAGCATCTTTGCGGCTCAAGGCCATGTGCCAGGTGCGAGGAGTAGAGCTGTCCTCAGAGATCTCAGTCTTCTGACAGAGACACAAGGAGGGCTTTGAGCAGGGCATCCATCCAAACACAGACACAGCTGCCAGGAAGCCTGGGTGCAACTTGAGCAAGGCTGTGAAGTAGGAGCAGAATTTTAGCCAACAGGGAGGAAAAGAGAGATGCTGTCTGACAAGAACAGTGTGAACATGGTCTGGGAGAGAAATCCCTCTCTCTTCTTTTTGGCCCATAAAATAACATCTATGTCTCAGAAGCTCTGTGCTGTGGGGCACACCCCTCCAGGTCCAGCCTGGATGTTCGGATGGGCAGTGCCACTGTGCACACAGATATTAAACACAGTTCACTGGGGACCCTCGGGTGAGGGGTGCAGACACCTGTGGCCCTCAGGACCCCGGAGGAGACGGGAGAAAGGAAAAGCCTCAGGCACTTTTGCCTTCCAGTGGCAAACACCTGTGTTTGTGGTCTCGGTGGTCAGGAGGAGACAGCTGTTTCTTCTTTGGTGATCAGACGGAGAGCAGGTTCTTTTCCTTGTTGAGGATTGCGATGGGAGAGCATTCTTTTCCCACCAAAGGTCGGGGCAGAGCAGCGGGAGAAGTGCTTCCTCATCGGTGGTCCGGGCAGGAACTGGCCAGAAGGTGAAAAAAGGGTGCCAAAAGGCCTAAAAAGATCAAGCTGCCGCAGAGCAGCTCTTTATATAGTTCGCCCACGGAATGGCCTGAGCCAATCAGCTTTCAGTCCAATTGTCCAATCAGGAAGGGTTTTGTACAAATGTGCAACCAAGTTACTTTCATTTTCCCTAGATTTCTAACTTTCATTTTCCCTAGATATTCAAACGCCATTTTCCCAGTTTGGGAGTTTTTGCCAATTTCCTCCCAATTTTTCCCTACGTGTGCCATTAACTTCTCTCCATCTGTCTGGGGGCTTCTCGCAGAATGAGGAACGACCTCCCTACTTGGCCACGTGGTCAGGGCTGTTCTCCTAGAGAAGACATATGTATCCTCTGGGGGAAAAATGGGTTAAAGATGATTGCTTTAGCCAAGTGCCTTGGGGTCAGTGTGGAATCCCCCAGAGAACTGGGAGGCTGAGGCAGGAGACTCCACTTCAAGGCCAGAAGCAGCCTATGCAACTTAACAAGATCCTGTCTCAATATGAAAAAGGGGCTGCAGGTGCAGCTCAGGGACAGAGCACTTGCCTAAGCTGTGTGAGGCCCAGGGCTCAATCCCCAGGACTGGAAAAAAAAAAAAAAAAAGAAAAAAGAAAGAAAAGAAAAGCCAGTTCCTCACAACTTCTGTCTCTCTGACTATACTAGCTACTTTTCTCACCACTGTGACACAATGCCTGACGGGAACAACTTAAAGAAGGGAAGATTTATTTTGGCTCGTGGTTTTGGAGGGCTCAGTCCTTGGTCTCTTGGCTCCATGTTTCTGTGGCCATGGTGAGTAGGGCACCATGGCAGTGGGAATGTGTGGAAAAGGAGGTTAGTCACCTCAGGGTCAACAGACAAGGGATTGGAGACCTGGTATAACCTCCACGTAGGCCCAACCTCCTAAAGTTACCAGAACCCCCCATAATAGCAGTACCAGCTGGGGACCAAACACTTGACCCATAAGCCTGTGGGGAGCACTTCCTATTCACACATGCCTCTTCGTGGTCTATAAGGTTCAACAGCTAGAATCCTCCATGCTGCCAGAGCCCTGGAGCAGAGATAGGAATGATGCTGGTGACTTGGAGCTGGGGGGCATTGTGAGCAGCTCCTCATGTTGGGGAACACCTTGCAGCCTGGATGCCAGCAAGGCAGATGGAGGACAGTTGAGGAGGCACTCAGAGAACACTGAAGAGTGAACATTGCCAAGGGTCTCAGGATGGGTCTCAACTTCTTTGAGGATTTTTTTCTTTTCCATTTTCTTTTTTACTTTTATTTATTTATTTATTTATTTTTGGTACTAGGGATTGAACCCAGGGCCTCGGGCCTGCATGCTCTACAAGTGCTGGACCACTGAGCTGCAACCCCAGCCCATTTTCTTTTACTTTTTGAGAGAGGACCTTACTAAGTTACACAGACTGCCTCTGGCCTTGAACTTGCGATCCTCCTGCTTCCGCCTCCTAAGCCGCTGGGATTACAGGTGTGCGCCACCGCGCCGGGTGAATTTTTTATTTTTCAATGCTGAGAGGTTGAACCCAGGGCCTTGCACGTGCTGGGCAAGTGCTTTACCATTGGGCTGCACCCCCAGCCCTATTTTTATTTTTTATTTTGAGACAAGGTCTTGCTAAGTTGTGCAGGCTGCCTCTAGCCTCAAACTCATGATCCTCCTGTCTATGCCTCCTGACTTGCTGGCATTATAAATTGCACCACTGCATCTGGCTTCCTCGGTGAAATTTAAAGCTTTTCCCAGTTAAGTGGTGTTGGGAGGGAGTTAGTTGTTTCACAAAAACTAAGCTCAGAGTGGTGTGGAAACACACTCCAGGAGGGTGGCGGGTCACCAGAAGCAGAGAACACAGCTGCCAGGAATCCAGGCCCAGGCACAGAAGGATGATGGCTCCTGTAGATGGCAAGTCCTAGGGTCAGGGAGGACCCAGTAGCAAAGCAGATTTCATGCCTTTGTAAAGTCCAGAAATGGCAGCAACAGAAAACCTCATTTTTCACCACCACGTCAAGAGGAGTGCTGTTCAAATTTCCAACCAATGATGTCAGTTTCCTGTTTTAACACCCTGCAATGGACACTGTGCCTCGGTCAGGATTAACTGGAATACCGCCTCGTCCTGGCAGCTTCCTATCCATGGCCAGTCCCACCCTCACATCCCTGCTGGCCCATGGTTCCAGCCCTCTGAGTGTTTGAAGTCCCTCCATCTTGCTGAGTTTGCACCCCTCTCCCTCTTCCCAGAGCACCTGTGCCTCAGATTTCTAGGTGGTTCGTCCCTACTCTGGGTCCTGCGGCAGCTTGGACTCTGCTTTGGGGGGATGTCTCTCTGAGGACCCTATGCCTCGGAATGCCTTCACTCCCTATTCCCTCACTTGCCCTTGTCATTCTCCATATTTAATCATTTGAAATGTTCTTATTCATTTGCTCCATGGCTTACATTCTATGATATTTCCACCAGGCCAACACTGTTTAAGCTTGAACTCATAGTGGCATTTCTGGAACAGTGGCACAATGTGCTGGCTCCTCCCTATCATCACACTCTGACTAGGCAGGCTGTGCTGAGAATTTGCTTTTCTACCAAGGCCTGTGGATCAGGGTGAGTCTGTGACCTGCACTCAGAACATGGCTCCTGGATAGGAAATGGACTCCTGGCTTCCTCTAGAGACTTTTTGGACTGTAAGTGCCTGGGGAACTACTCTTACACCTCCACGTGTGTGTTTAGCAGAAAGGCAGAGTGGAGAGTAGTATTTTGTGGGATGTGGCTGGGCATAAACAGCAGGCTAGAACCCCATGGTAGTTTGTAATAGAAAGATAGACATACTCCTAGTGAGGAAAAAAAGAGAGAAGCTTAATAAAACTATACCGTCTCCTCTAAGACCCAGGAGTTTATATTCTTCATCCTAATCAAAGAACAAGACTGTACTCTCTTATCTAGGGAATGCTAGAAGACCCTTTCTGAACTCAGAGGCACTGCAATAAACCCATCTGAATTGACACAGCCCCTGGTAATTGTCTAAACTTTGTTTCTTTAAAGATTTTATAGTCAAGGACTTTCTGCTTGGATTGCTCTCTAACACCTGTGGACTGTTTAAAGTAACCAATCAAAGAAAAACACACCAGACCACTTTGCTAGTCTGTGAGTTCTGTAAATAGAATAGGGACCAATGAATTGAGGAGCTCGGCCATTTGAGGACCTAAGCCCACCACTACTTTGTCAGCAATAAAGCCCCTTCTTCTAATTAATAGCGTTCAATTGATTCTTTCTCTCTGATAGGCCTTGACTCCTACAACACTACAGACTCAGATCAAAACCTCACTTGTCTAGCTTCTTTCTGACCATGGCTTCTTTAAAGTGTTCCACAACTGGATGAGGAGGCTGGCCCCCGTGCCCATCTATACCACAGGCATTCAGGGCTTTATCACTCAGGATTGGTTCAGCAGCCCCACCACTTCCTATCCATGAGTCTGACTTGATTTTACACATACCAGTAGATGCTGGAGGCAGGAAAAAATCCATTTACCACCTAGAAATCTAAAATTTAAATGCCGAACAATTGAATCCCTTCAGGAACTGAACCTTTAGAATTAGAGCTCTAAGGTACATCTGTGGGATAATACCATTCCATTTTAGAAAAGCATGTTTGTACGACAGCAACTGGCCACTCTTCTAGGTTGTGCGAATGTGGTAAGCCCCAGACCAAGGATTTGAACTCAGGTTCATCTCCACTTGTGAAGGGTGTCCTTTTGGCCACTCCTCTCCCAAATTTCCATCTACTCTCAGCCCCTGTAAAGCTTGTAAACAAAAATAATAAAATAATGATTTTATTTTATGAGAAACATCTGGTGTGATCCTTAATTTTGTGTGTCAACATTATTGATTGAGCCATGAAGATATGGTCAGATATTATTCTGGGTGTTTCTGTGAAGGTATTTTGGGTGAGATCAACATTTTAAATTAGTAGACTGAGTAAAGTAGAATAACTTCCTCAGTGAGGATGGACCTTATTCAACCTGCTGAGAGCCTGAACAGAAAAAGAAGGCAGAGGGAGGAATAACGCTCCTGCACATATGTATCCCTTTGGTTTTCTCTGAAGAACACTGACTAACACACCTAGGTAGGGAGCACAAACAATGGAGGGAACTGAGCAGCCAGATCCACCGGCCTGTATGGTCATGTCCACTTGGAGCATCACTAGAGACCGGTACGTAAGGAAACACCATCCAGCACTGTGCTACCTACATGAACTTTTATGTTTGAGCCCATTGTTGTAGTCACTGTGTTTCTTTTCATTTTGAGTCCTGCCATGTCAGCAAAAGGATGTCTCAGGGGCTTTACTCCATTCCCATCATTAAAGTTGATTCTACTTCGAGGAAGCAACTCTCCCCCAGTCATCTCTTGAATGTCTTCCAGTCTGGAGGCCTCATTTTCTGGCAATATGTTTGATAGTGCTTCTCTGCTATTTGTGGGGTTTTCAGTGGCTAATTGTTTTGAGGGGGCTAGGGGTTAGCTCAGTTGGTAGAGTGCTGCTCTGCACTCTCTGAGACCCTGGGTTCTATCCCCAGCATCACAAAAATGGAAGAAGGAGATCTCAGCCTACTCTTAAAACAACTGGCTATTGAAAAGCCTATGAGTAGCAGAGAAGCATTGGCATAGTGTTGGGTATGGCACAGTGTCAGGGAATCTTTCTGTTGTACATATGGTCACTATGAGTCGGACCTGACTTGATGGTACCTAACAACAACAACAATAACAATTGTTTTGGGTGTGGGCTGCCAGGTCCTGCTCCCTAATTTATCTTATTCTGGAAGCTCAGCTCAAACTTCTCTACCACAGGTGGCCCTGCTGGTATCTGAAATATTGGAAGCATAGCTTTTAGCACAATAGCAACACGCAAGCCCCCACAGCACGACAAGCTGACGGACACATGAGGGAAGGGAAAGGTGTCCTTGGGTGGAACTGTCAAAGAAGAGTTTTTGAAAATAACAAATAAGAGTATGCCTACTCAGGTCCTGGATGTTTATTACATTTGTATTTAACATTACTAGCCCCCCTCTTCCATCCCCAAATTTAAATATTGTACCCCATAAAGTCATCTTACAATTTAACTTACTCAGGAAATTCTTCCAGATAAAATTAGCTCATGTTGTCTTTTCTTTTAGTAAGTGGCCTTCTTAATTAATTTTTAAACCTCATTTAATCCTTAAACCTAGTTTTCAAAGGTACAAAATTATATATACCTATCCATATCTATCTATCTATGTATCTATCTATCTATCCATTCATATCTCTGTTGTAAAGACACCGAAGTGTGTCTTTCTCTCTAGAAGCCCACACTCACTCTGAAGCCTGTACTACCCCATTCCCTTGCCTAATAAACTTCAAACGGCTTCAATCTCTTACTGATTCATCCTAAAATTCTTTTTTTAGATGGAGCCAAGGACCTGGCTTTCACCTTAGTGGAAGCAGGCAGTAACTAAAATACCCCTAACAGCTGGTGACAATCCCATGGCCATTCAGTTTCAACCCTCGGATTTTGCCAGGGACACATTCAAACCATCACAGCCTCCATCTCTGATTTCTAAGAAATCTGGACTAAGACAGGCCCATAGAATATACGTGAACAAGTGGAGCCCCAGGGCCAATCCAAAGTCATCAAAGGCATTGCCAGTCCCAGCAAAGCAGCGTGACCAGGGCAGAGTTCTTGACAGCAGAAAGCCACTACTCAAATCCCAACTCTGCTTTCCCCTTTCCCCAGCCACGTGATCTTGAGCATTCCTCTGAGGAGCCTCCTTCACAGCTTGGAAGAGATGATGACATGACTTTAGCAAGATGGTGGATGAGGAAGTTCCAGGCCATCCATCACCCATGGGAATATTTCAGAAAGCAACCAGAGAATGAACAAAACCGTTTTATGGGAGCTCTAGGAAACACAAGTTACCAGACTAAGTGGAGATCCATTTAAGTAAAAACACATTCAGAAGCATGGGAAATGTGATATTTTTATTCATACTCACCCTACCCTTTTCCCTGGCCTGTGGGGTCTTTGTCAGGAGGAGGTGGCAGCCCAGGTTCCATTTCTTTTCCTCAAACTCCAAGGAGCAGAGAAGACATTGGCAGTGGTCTAAGCTTTATGGGAGCTGCTTTAAAGATTAGTCTGAATTTCCCTGAACTCAAAGCTCATGATGGAAAGAGGAGCTTAACACAAATTGCAGGCTGGAGAAAAAACTGTGGAAAGCTACTGGAATTGCTCTTAACAGCTGCAGGGGAAGCTATAGAGACAGCAGGTGCCTGGGGCAAGGGATTACAAGTGGAGGCATACAATAGGCTGTCTAAGGCCAAGGGACAAGGCCTGGATGAGACTTCAGGCATTTAAAAGAAGTCATATATATTGGGAAATTGTAAAAGCTTGAGTTGCCACAGATAAGATGCATGTTCACAAGACTTAAGACTCCTTGGGCTGACTCCAAAGCTCAGAACATGCCCTGCTAATTAGTGAGGATTTTTCCCATCATATTGCCAGTCTGCAAAGACCAGGGGAACTGGCTGTTACTTTAAATTCCTAATTCTCATAACAAAAAAATCAAAAGAATAGAAACAAGAAGATACAATTCATTCAAGAAAGAAAATAAAGTGTCAGAATCTACCCCTGAAGATCACCGATATAGTAGCTAAAAGAGAGTAAGTGTGACTTTACTGTTGTAGCTGTTAGGTACTGAGTCAATTTGACTCATAGCAACCCTATGTAAGCTGAAGAAACGCTCCTCCACATTGTGCCATGCCCGATACTATGTCAGTTCTCTACTATTCATAGGGTTTTCAATCGTGATGGTTTCTTGGGAATGGGCTGCCAGGTCCTTCTCCCAAGCCTACCACACCTGGTGCTCCCAGGTGCTCTCCCATCCACATACTAACCAGGCCTACACTGCTTGGGTTCGGAGATCTGATGAGATTAGATGCCAGGGTGGTACAGCTGCGAGTGTGACTTTATTAGCAGCAAACAAAATATGCTTTAAGTAGGAAACTGTTACAAGAGACAAAGAAGGATGTTGCATCTAGATAAAAGTGTGAGTTCATCAAGAAGCTGAGGCAGGATAGAAAGACAGGAAAAATTTGGGGGATGTAGGAAGGAAAGGACCTTTTACCCTGGGACCTGCTCTGAGTCTTTTTAGCGGAGAATCCCACAATCAAAAGAAAAGAAACTCCTGTGAAAACTGCCTACATAGAAACCAGTGCTTCCCTAAAAATCTCACCAAACCAGATTACAGTCTATAATTAAAGTTAATAGATCTAGATAGGATAAAAACAAAAAATTCGAGGGAATATAGGAAAAGGAGGGAATCCCCTCGCTCTGGAATCTGATGACATCTCCCACTGCCTGAGAATCATATGAAGACAACAGGTGCCCCCATGTCTGGGCTGGGAAGAGGGGTCCTCCTTGAGGCAAGACCCCTCCTGCATTAAGGAGGAGAACCCATTTTACCACCTGTGAAGGCCAGCATAAGCCAAGAGGGGAAGATATATGACACACCTGAACACAAAATCACTAAGGTGGGAGGGTTACCTGTCGCCTTAATGTCCACACCTCTGGCAGGTGTTCATAGCCACCTGCAGTCTCACTGATGGACCTGCCTGCTTTCTGCCCCCTAATTCAAGAAAATGCATAACAGTCTAGGTGACTGCAGACCTTCACTGCTGAACTTGTCCACTCTCTGATTTCTATCCACAAAGTGCAACTTTCTCTCTCCCTCAGTCTTTCCATCTCCCTCCTCCCCATGCTGGATGAAATCCAAAGCCTACTTTCCCTGGCATTCAGGGCACACTCTCCTTCTCTAACACTAAGTAAACTATTCTCAAGGTTCCTTTCTGGGTCCATTTTTAAAATCTTTTATCAATGAGATCAAAAACCCCAAGAGGGTGTCTGGCTGCCAGGCAAACATTACCAGATTAGTCCATGAGGTGTCCTCTCTCATGAATGAGATTAAGGTCCTCAGAAAAGAGGCTTCATGGACTGTTAGCTGCATTTTTCTTTCTGCCTTTGGCCAAGTAGGTACACAGCATTCCTCCCCCTGGAGGATGAAGCATTCAAGGCACCAGCAACCCTGACCTTGAACTTCTCCACTGCAGAACTGTGAGAAATCAGTTTCTGTTAGTGAATTGCCCAGTTTTAAGTGTTATATTATAGTAGCACAGACAAATTAAGACATTTCCTTTGTGAGTTTTACATCCTAGGAATTTACCAAATTCTCACAGTGAATAATACCCTCACTTATCTATCATCTTGTCATAATGTGGGGGCTTGGGTATTGCTGTTATGTTAAAACCTGAGCCACCAGTATTTCAGGTACCAGCAGAAGTACCCATGGGGGACAGGTTTCAGCTGAGCTTCCAGACTAAAGCAGACAATGGAGAAGGACTCAATAGCCCACTCCCCAATTAGCCATTGAAAACTCTGTGAACAGCAGAGAAGCACTGTCAAATATCGTGCCTGAGAATGAGCCCTGCACCCAGGCTCATTCAAATGACTGGGGAAGAATCACCTCCTCAAAGTGAACCCACCTTAATGAAAGGAATAGAGTAAAGCCCCAGGGACCACCAATTGCTGGTGTGGCACATCTCAAAATGAGAAGGAAAAACTGTAAACATCAACTAATAACTGGAACATAGAATGTACGTGATAGGAATCTAGGAAAATTAGAAATCCTCAACAGGGAAATGGAGCACATAAATATCAACAATCTAGGCATCAGTAAGCTAAATGGTCTGGTATGGGCCATATTGAATCAGATGAATATATGGTCTGCTATACTAGGAATGACATCTTAAAGAAAAATAGGGTTATAAGGAATGTGAAGATTTTCTTCCATGCAATGGGGTCTTCCTTAATGCTATTGATTATTTCCTTTGCTGTACAGAAGATTTTTAATCTCATGTAATCCCATTTGTCAGTCCTTGGTGTGACTTCATGAGCAATTGGAGTTGTATTAAGGAAATGCTTTCTTATGCCTATGTGTTGGAACATGCTTCCTATCTTTTCTTCTAGTATTTTTAAGACTTCTTATTTTATGTTGAGGTCTTTTATCCACTTCAAGTTGACTCCCATGAAAATTGAAAGGTACTGGTCTATTTTCATTTTTCTGCATATGGAAATCCAAGTTTACCAGCACCATTTGTTGAAGAGGCTATCTTTTTTCCAATTTGTATCCTTAGCCCCTCTGACAAAGATCAGGTAGCTGTAGTTGTATGGGTGTATCTTTGGATCTTTAATTCTGTTCCACTGGTCTTCAGGCCTATTTCTGTGCCAGTACCAAGCTGTTTTTTCTACTATACCCTGTAGTATAGTTTAAAGTCAGGAACCCTGATCCCGCCTCCACTGATTTTGCATCCTACATATCCAACAGAGGACTAATTTCTATAATTTACAAAGAACTCAAGAAAGCAAATTCAAAGACAACAAATAACCCAATCCACAAGTGTGCAAAGGAAAGGAACAGACAATTCTTAGATGAAGATGTTTGTAAGGCTAAGAAGTACATGACAAAATGCTCAATATCACTACCAAATAGGGAAATGCAAATCAAAACAACTCTGAGATTCCACCTAACTCCAGTAAGATATTGGCCAAGATCAACAAAACAAATAATAAGTGCTGGTGAGGTTGTAGAGAAAACAAAACCCTCTCACACTGTTGGTGGGACTGTAAATTGGTTCAACCACTTTGGAAATAAATATGGAGATACCGCAGAAAGCTAAAAATAGAACTTCCATGCAACCCAGCTATACTGCTACTGAGAATATACCCAAAGGGAGAAAAATCATCATACCACAAGGACACCTGCATCTCCATATTCAATACAGCACTCTTCACAATAGCAAGGATATGGAACCAACCAAGGTGCCCAGCAATAGAAGAATACATAAAAAAAATATAGTACATATACACAATGGAATACTACTCAGCAATAAAAAAATGAAATAATGTCATTTGAAGCAAAATGGATGACACTGGAGAATATTTTCTTAAGTGAACAAACACAAGCTCAAAAAGAGTCATGCCATATGTTCTCACTCATATATGGGAGCTGAGTCTTACTTAAAGAAGAAAAAAATCCTATACATAAGTTGATATATAAACATGCACAATTAAACTTAGTAAAGAGGGATATATAAAGAGTAGAAAGAAGGAGGAAGGGAACTAGCAAAGGGAAGCAAAGATTGTGGAAGGTGGGATGGGGAGAGAATCAATGTAGAGGGAGAAAGGGGGAGAGGATAATCTCAATGTAAATGATGCAACTTCATGGGTACAAGAGAAAAATAGGAGAATATAACCCAAATATGCATGAGTTTTACTACATTTTAGTCAAAAGATTACATAAACCTTGTAAGTTGATAAAAGTGCAACCAAAAGTTATGTAATAGTTGCATAATGGAAAAGTCAAGCTCTGCATTACTCTGTACCCCACCAATATTTACCAATAAAGGAAAAAGAGAGAGAAAAATAGGGTTGCATTCATCATAAAAAAGACAACATCTTTCCTGAGGTAAAACGATGTCAGTGATAGAATAATATCTATGTGCCTAATGGAAGACCAATTATTATGACCATTCTTCAAATTTATACACCTATCACTAAGGCCACAAATAAGGAAAGGGAAGTTTTAATCAGCTTCTGGAGTCTGAAATTGATTGAACATGCAATCAAAATGTACTGATCATTACTGGTGACTGGAGCAAAAGTTGGAAAGAAAAAAGGAGGCTTAGTAGTTGGAAAATATGGCCATGGTAACAGAAATGATGCTGGAGATCATCTGACAGAACTTCATCAGACCAATGACCTTTTCATTGTAAATACATTTTTGCACCAACATAAACGGTGACTATACACATGGACTTCACAATATGGTAAATACAGGAACCAGATTGATTACATTTATAGAAAGAAACAATGGGAAAAATCAATATCAAATGTCAGAATAAGATCAGGTCCTGACTGTGGATTAGACCACAACTGCTCATATGTAGGTTCTAAATGAAACTGAAGAAAAATAGAACAAGTGTATGAGAGCCAAGGTATGACATTGAGTATATCCCACCTGAGTTCAAATGCACTAGACACTAATGACAGACTGCTAGATGAGTTGCGGCATGACATGAAAGACATCATTCATGAGGAAAGCAAAAAGTTATTAAAAAGACAGGAAAAATAGAAAAGATCAAATTACATGTCAAAAGAGACTCTGAAAATTACCCTTGAATGTCAAGGAGCTAAAGTAAAAGGAAGACATGATGAAGTCAAGGAACTAAACAAAAGATTTCGAAGAGCAGCTCTAGAAGGCAAAGTAAAATATTTTAATGACATGTACAAAGAGATGGAAACAAAAAATCAAAAGAGAAGAGCACATTCTGTTTTTCTCAAGCTTAAGGAATTGAAGAAAATAAATCAAACCTCAAATGGTAATAGTGAAGGATTCTATGGGGAAAATATTAAATGATGCAGAAAATATCAAAAGAAGATTGAAAGTATATACAGAGTCATTATTAAAAAAAAAAGAACTGGCAGATGACCAACCATTTCAAGAGGTTTTATATGATCAGGATCCAATGGTATTGAAGGAATAAGTGGAAAATGCCTTGAAGGAATTGGTAAAACACAAGGCTCTAGGAATTGATTGAATACCAATAGAGATGTTTCAACAAATAGAGCACTGGAGGTGCTAAAATGTTTATGCCAAGAGATTTGGAACACAGCTACCTGGCCAAATGACTGGAAGAGATCCATATTTGTGCCTATTACCAAGAAAGGGGATCCAACCAAATGTGGAAACTATTAAATGATATCATTAATATCATACACAAGCAAAATTTTACTAAAGATCATTCAAAAGCAACTACAGCAATATATACCCAGGAAACTCCTGGAAAATTAAGCCAGATTCAGAAGAGGGCATAGAACAAGGGACATCACTGCTGATGTCAGGTGGATATGGGCTGAAAGCAAAGGATACTGAAAAGGTGTTTATGGTTTATTGACTATGCAAAGGCATTTCACTGTGTGGATCATGAAAAATTATGGACAACACTGCAAAGAATGGGAATACCAGAGCACTTATTTCTACTCACAAGGAATCTTTACATGGATCAGGAGGCAGTCATTCAAATAAAACAAGGAAACACTGCTGGGTTTATAGTTGAGAAAGGTGTGCATCAGGGATGTGTCCTTTCACCATACATCTTCAATTTCTATGCTGAGCAAATAACCTGAGAAGCTATATTTTATGGAGAAGTACATGGGATCATATTTGGAGGAAGACTCATTAACAACCTGCATTATGCAGATGACACAATGCTGCTTGCTGAAAGTGAAGAGGATTTGAAACATATTCTGATGAAGATAAAAGAACACAGCCTACAGTATGAATTGTGACTCAATATCAATAACACAAAAATCTTCACAACTAAGTCAGTACGCAAATTCATGATAAATGAAGAAAAGGTGAGTTTGTCCAAGATTTTGCTTTACTTGGTTCTCTAGTCAACACCCGTGGAAGCAGCAGTCAAGAAATCAAAAGATGCATTGCATTGGGAAAAGCTGTGGCAAAAGATCTCTTTAAAGTATTGAAAAGTAACAACATCACATTGAAGACAAAGGTGCCTCTAACTCATGGCATGTTACTTTCAGTCACATCATATGGTTGTGACAGCTGGACATTGAATAAAGGAGACAGGAGAATAATTGATGCTTTTGAATTATGGTGCTGGAGATGAATGTTGAATATTCCATGGACTGCCAAAAGAACCAACTGATTCATCCTAGAAGAGATACAACCAGAATGCTTATTGGAAACAAGGATGGCTAGACTGTGTCTTATGTATTTGGACATGTAGTCAGGAGGAGCCAATCCCTTGAGAAGGACATCAAGTTTTGGAGAGTAGCAGGTCAAAAAAAAAAAAAAAAAAAGGAAAATCCTCAACTAGATGGACTGCCACAGTGTTAAAAACAATGGGCTTAAACATAAATAAGATTGTATACCTTGCACAGAATTGAGAAATGTTTTGTTCTGTTGTACATAGGGTCACTTTGGGTCACACCTGACTCAATGCCACCTAATAACAATAATGACCTGACCATTGTACATACATTATTTTACCAATCTAAGTGGTGATTATACACATGAAATTCACCAGATAGAGCATACAAGAGTCAAATTGACTACATTTGTGGAAAGAGACAATGGAAAACCTCAATATCAAAAGTCAGAAGAAGGTCAGGTACTGATTGTGGATCAGACCATCAAATACTTGTATGTAGGTTCAAACTGAAACTGAAGAAAATT
Source organism: Pedetes capensis (assembly GCA_007922755.1). Classification (NCBI taxonomy): domain Eukaryota; kingdom Metazoa; phylum Chordata; class Mammalia; order Rodentia; family Pedetidae; genus Pedetes; species Pedetes capensis. Next base: position 19,464 of record VMDO01028558.1, read on the forward strand.
AGAACAAGTGTATGAGAACCAATGTATGACCTTGAGTATATACCTCCTGAGTTAAGAGACCATCTCAAGAAGATATTTAATGTGTTAGACACTAATGACCAAATACTAGATGAGTTGTGGCATGACATCAAAGACATCATTCATGCCAAAGGTTATTTAAAAGACTGGAAAAAAAGAAAAGACCAAATTTCATGTCAAAAGAGACTCTGAAAATTGTCTTTCAATGTCAAGTACTTAAAGTAAATGGAAGACATGATGAAATTAAAGAACTAAACAGATTTCAAAGGGCAGCATGAGAAGACAAAATCAAATATTTTAATGACATCTGCAAAGAACTGGATATAGAAAACCAAAAAGGAAGAACACCATCTGTTTTTCTCAAACTCAAAGAATTGAAAAAGCCTCAAGTGACAATAATGAAGAATTCTACAGGGAAAATATTAAATGGCACAGGAAACATCAAAAGAAGATTGAAGGAATACACAGAGTCTTTATACCAAAAAGAATTGGTGGGTGACCAATCATTTGAAGAGGTTGCATATGATCAGGAACCAATGGTACTGAAAGAAGAAATGGAAGCTACGTTGAAGGAATTGAAGAAACATAGGCTCTAGGAATTGATGGAATACCAGTAGAGATGTTTTAACAAATAGATAAAGTACTTGTTCACTTGTTTATAACAAGAAATATAGAAAACAGGTACCTGGCCAACAGACTGGAAGAGATTCATACTTGTTCATTTCCCAGGAAAGGGGATCCAGCTGAATTCAGAAATTATCAAACACTATCATTAATAATCTCAAATAAGTAAAATTTTACTAAAGATCATTCAAAAGCAATTGCTGCAGTATATTAACAGGAAACTGGTAGAAAATCAAGCTGGATTCAGAATAGGGTATGGAACCAGGGACATGATTTCTAATGTCAGATGGATATTAACATAAAGCAGAAAATACCAGAAAGGTGTCTATCTATGTAATGTTGACTATGCAAAGATATTTGATTGTGTCAATCACAACAAATTATGGTAACTTTGCAAAGAATAGGAATGCCAGAGGACTTAATTGTACTCATGAGGAATCTGTACATGGACCAGGAAGGAGGCAGTGTTCAAATAGAACAAGGAAACACTGCCTGGTATAAATTTAAGTAAGGTATGCTTCAGGGTGGCTGGGATTTAGCTCAGTTGGTAGAGCACTGCTCTGCAGTCTCTGAGGTCCCTAGTTCGGTTCCCAGCACCACAAAAGAAAAAAAAAAAAGAGGGGAGAAGGACATGGCAATCCACTCCCAAGGCAATCCCAAACCAATCAGCCATTGAAAACCCTCTGAGAGTCACTATGAGTCGGATACAACTCAATAGCACCTAACAATGGCAATGATGCTTCAGGGTTGTATCCTTTCACTGTACTTCTTTAATTTTTATGCTGAGCAAATAACCTGAGAAGCTGGACTTTATGGAGAAGTATGTGACATCATGATTGGAAGAAGACTCATTAACAGCCTGCATTATGCAGATGACACAGCACTGTTTGCTGAAAGTGAAGAGGATTTGAACCATTTACTGATGAAGATAAAAAATACAGCCTTCAGTATGGATTACACATCAACATCAACAAAACAATAATCCTTAAAACTGGGTCATTATACAACTTCATGGGAAATGGTGAAAAGTTGAGGCTGTCCAAAATTTTGCTTTACTTGATTCTAAAATCAACATCCTTAGAAGCAGTAGTCTAGAAATTAAAAGACAAATTGCATTGGGAAAAGCTGTGGCAAAGGACCTCTTTAAAATGTTGAAAAATAAAGATGTCACATTGAAGATGATAGTGCGCTTAACTCATGCCATGGTATTTTCCATTGCATTATATATAGACATTGAATAAGGGAGACAGGATAAGAATTGATGCTGTTGAATTATGGTGCTGGAGATAAATATTGAATATACTATGGCTTGCCAAAAGAATCAACCCATCCATCCTACAGGAAGTACAACTAGAGTGCTCCTTGGAAACAAAGATGGCTAGACTGCATCTTACATATTTTGGACATCTAGTCAGGAGGGACCAATCCCTGAAGAAGGACATCATGTTTGGGAAAGTGGCAGGTCAATGATAAAAAGGAAGACCCTCAACTAGATGGATTGACACAGTGTCTGCAACAATGGGCTTAAACATAAAAAATATCATGTGCATGACACAGTGTCAGGGAGTGTTTTGTTCTGTTGTACATAGGGTCACTATGAGTCAGATCAGACTTGATGGCACCTAATAACAACAACAACATATTGAACAATGGAGAAAAATTCCCTTGTGCTGTGTAGAGAGAGGGGCAAAGTAATCATTCTAACCAAGCTAGAGAACTCTGTCTTGTTAGCAAAGTCTGCCTTCAGAAGAAATTATTTCATTGGAGTCTAATCTGCTTATGGGAGAAGGACTTGGCAACCCACTCCCAAAAATCAATCAGCCATTGAAAACCCTATGAATAGCAGAGAAGCAGTGACAAGTGTTTTGCCTATTGCACATAGGGCTGCCAGGAGTCACACACTGATTTGATGGCACCTAACAACAACAACAACAACAACAATCTGCTTGTATCTTATCAGATTCCAATTCACCTGGGGGAAGAAAAATAAATACTGAACTAGACATCCATCCCACTTCATGGCAGGCAAGGGACTGAGAAACACATATGAGGCTTATACTGCACAGGTGCTGACTCACTGAAGATGGCAGACTAGGCCATGTCTTCTCCCACACCTAAGGGTCCCACATCACTAAGGGCCCATTTATAACTGCATTTTTTAGCTAGTACTTCATTTCTAGTTAACAAAAAATGTTATGAGACATATTAAAGACAAAAAGTACAGGTTGAAGGACAGAGTAAGCATCAAAACCATAATCAGAAACATAATTATCAGACTAGGAGTTTAAAACATCTATGGTTACTATGGCTGGGAATTAGCTCAGTTGGTAGAGCGCCGCTCTACAGTCTCTGAGGTCCCGAGTTTGATTCCCAGCACTGTAAAAATGGGAGAAGGACATGGCAACCCACTCCCAAGGCAATCCCAAAACAATCTGCCATTGAAAACCCTATGAGGGTCACTAGGAGTCGGACATGACTCAATGGCACCTAACAACAACAACAACATGGTTACTATGCTAAGATATCTAGCCAACACAGGTCTTGGCATGCAAGAACAGATAAGTGGTAGAAACAAAGAAATGATGTTTTAAGAAGGAACCAGAGTGAAAAGTTTGTGATCAAAACCACTAGAAAAAAAAAAAGAAGACATCTATTGATGAGCTTGTTAGTAGACTGGACACAACTGAGGAAAGAATCTTTGAGCTTCAGGAAATCTTAGGGGAAACCTCCAAAATTGAAATTAAAGAAAAATAATTGAAAAAAAGAAGTAGAACAGAACAGCCAACTGCTGTGAGACAACAACAAAAAGTGTGTTGTTGTAATTGGGTGACGTAGACTTGGGTCCAACTCACAGTGACCCTGTTTATACAAGAGATGAAACATTACCCAACACTGTGCCATGTCTGGCATTATGTTGGTGCTTTTCTGCTCTTCATAGGATTTTCAATAGCAGACTGTTTGGGGGTTGTATTGGGAGTGAGCTGCCAGATCCAGGTGCTGTTGTTTTTGTTAGGTGCTGTCAAGTCAGTGTCTGACTCATAGCAAGCCTATGTACAACAAGTGAAGCAGTATTGTTAGAGCTTCTCTGCTATTCATAGAGTTTTCAATGGCTGATTGTTTTGGGAGAGTGGGTTGCCAGGTCCTTCTCCCAAGCCTACAGCACCTGGTGTTCCCAGGTGGTCTACCATCCATGTATTAACCAGGCTCAACTCTACTTAGCTTCCAAGACCTGAAAAGATCAGACTCCATAGTGATACAGCTGCAGGATCCAGATGTAGAATACTTATAATGGAAAATCAAGGAGGAGGACAATGAAAGAAAAGAACACAAGAAATATTTGAATTAATAGTAACTGTTATTTCCTCAAATTAATAATCAGGGCCAAACCACAGATCTAGGAAGCTCAGATATACCAAGCAAGATAAATAGCAGGAAAAGGAGACCTAGTCTTACAATTTTCACACTCCAAAAATAAATAAATAAATAAAATCCTGAAAGAAGCCAAGGAAAAAAATCTTAACTATAAAGATGGAAGGTAAGAATGACATCTGACTTCTCCTGAGAAACTATGTAAACAAAGAGGAAGTGGATTAAATTATTTAAATACTGAGAAAAAATATCAAACCTAGAATTCTGTCGTAACTTTTTTTTTTTTTTTTGCAGAA